>PVLA01007797.1:0-99090 GCA_004027455.1 Hydrochoerus hydrochaeris
GAGCATTGACTTTGTATCCAGCTACACTGCTGAACTTGTTTATTACCTCTAGCAGTCTTTTAATGGAGTTTTTTGGGTCTTCTATATAGAGTATCATGTCATCTGCAAATAGTGATAATTTAACTTCTTCCTTTCCTATCTTTACTCCTTTTATTTCCCTCTCTTGTCTGATTGCCCTGGCTAGTGTTTCCAGAACTATATTGAAAAGGAGTGGTGAGAGTGGACATCCTTGTCTTGTTCCTGATTTTAAAGTGAAAGCTTTCAGTTTTTGTCCATTTAGTATAATGTTGGCTGTTGGTTTCTAATAGATGGCCTTTATAAGGTTGAGATAGACACCATGTATTCCGAGTTTCTGAAGGTTTTTTTTTTTTTATCATGAACATGTGTTGGACTTTTTTGAAAGCTTTTTCTGCATCTATTGAGATGACCATATGGTTTTTGTTTTTGGCTCTGTTGATGTGGTGTGTTGCATTTATTGATTTGTGTATGTTAAACCATCCCTGCATTCCAGGAATGAACCCCACTTGGTCATGATGTATAATCTTCTTGATGATTTGTTGCATTCTATTTGCCAGTATTTTGTTGAGAATCTTTGCATCAATGTTCATTAGTGAGATTGGCCTATAGTTCTCTTTTTTGGTTGGATCTTTCTGTGGTTTTGGTATCAGAGTAATACTTGCCTCCAGGAATGATTTAGGGAGGATTGCTTTTTTCTCAATTTCATTGAAGAGTTTAAGGAGTACTGGCATCAAATGTTCTCTAAATTTCTTGTAGAATTCAGCTGTGAATCCATCAGGACCTGGGCTTTTCTTTGTTGGTAAGTTTTTAATTACATGTTCAATTTCAATAGCTGATATTGGGTTGTTCAAGATTGCTATATCTTCTTGGTTGAGCTTTGGTAGTTCATATGTTTCTAGAAATCTCTCCATTTCCTCTGTGTTTTCCACTCTATGTGAGTAGAGATTTTCAAAGTAGGTATTCATGATCTTTTGAATTTCCATGGGATCTGTAGTAATTTTTCCCTTTTCAGTTCTTATTGCATGAATTTGGTTTTTTCTTTCTTTCTCTTGATAAGGTTAGCCAGGGGCTTGTCAGTTTTATTCTCTAAAAAAACCAGGTTTTTGATTCATTAATTCTTTGTATTGTTTTTTTAGTTTCAATTGCATTGATTTCTGCTCTAATCTTTAAAATTTCCTCTCTTCTATGAGCTTTGGGTTTAGCTTGCTCTTCTTTTTCTAGAAGCTTGAGATGGAGCATTAGGTTGTTTATTTGTGCTCATTCTGTTTTCTTGATATGACAATTTATTGCTATGTATTTCCCTCTTAAGACCACTTTCATTGCATCCCACAGATTACAGTATGTTGTTTCTATATTTTCATTGAATTGTAGGTATAGCTTTATTTCTTCTTTAATTCTATCTGTAGCCCACTGGTTGTTCAAAAGGCTGTTATTTAATTTCCTTGTATTTATGCAGGTTTTACAATTTCTTTTGCCATTAATTTCCAATTTCAGTGCACTATGGTCAGATATTATGCATGGTATGATTTCAAAACCTTTGCATTTACTTAAGAATGTTTTATGGGATAATATATGGTCTATTTTGGAGAACATCCCATGTGCAGCTGAGAAGAATGTGTATTCTGATGTGGCTGGGTGGAACACTCTGTAAACATCTATTAAATCCAATTGCTGACAGGTATGATTCAGTTCTGTTGTTTCTTTGCTGACTTTTTGTCTAGTTGATCTATCTCTTTGTGACAATGGGCTGTTAAAATCTCCTGTTATAATTGTGTTCTTGTGTATTTGGTTTTTCATGTCCATTAGCATCTGTCTTATATAGTTGGGTGCTCCTGTATTTGGTGCATATATATTTATTGTTAGTTCTTCCTCTTGAATTTTACCACTAACAAATATGTAGTGACCTTCTCTATCTCTTTTAATCATTTTAGGTTTAAAGTTCATGTTGTCTGCAAATAGAATAGCTACCCCTGCTTTTTTCTTGGTTCCTGTTGCATGGAATACTGTTTTCCATCCTTTGACTTTTATTCTATGAGTTTCCTTTTGGGTCCCGTGTGTTTCTTGTATACAGCATATTGTGAGACCCTGTTTCTTGATCCATTCTGTCAATCTATTTCTTTTTATAGGTGAATTGAGGCCATTTATATTTATGGATATCACTGATATGTACTGGCTCAACTTTGCCATGCTATGTTCCAGTTGTTTCTTTCTGCTTTTCCTCTTATTTAATTGCTTATCCTACTTGGTGGTTTCTTTCTGTTGTTGTTTTGGGGATTGTGGTCATTTTTTATCTCTGTCTAGTATGTCTTTCAGTACTCTTTCTCAGGTTGGTTTGGTGGATGTGAATTTCTTCAGTTGTTCTTTGCCATGGAAGTATCTTGTGTCTCCATTAAATTTGAATGGGAGTTTTGCTGGGTGCATCAATCTGGGTTGAAGGTTGTTTTCTTTCAGGGCTTGAACTACCTCCTCCAAGCTCTTCTTGACTTGAGGGTTTGTGCTGAAAAGTCTGCTGTGAATCTAATGGGCTTTCCTTGATAAGTGACTTGTGTCTTTTCTCTGAAAGCTTTTAGTATTCTGTTTTTGTGCTGTATGTCTGAGATCTTAATTATTATGTGTCTGGGTGTGGATTTATGTTGATTATGACTGTTTGATGTTCTATATGCCTCACTTATCTGCATATCAGATTCTTTCTACATGTTTGGGAAGTTTTCTGTTATTATTGCTGTAAATATGTACGTCATTTGCCTGGACTCCTGTATCTTCACTAATGCGCATTATTCTTATATGGTTGCTCTTGGCATCATCATGAAGCTTCTGGATTGTCATTTCATGCTGCTTTGTTATTTTTAAAAGTTCTATTCTTTTCTGATCTCTAATTGTGATCCTGTCCTCAAGGTCTGAAATCTTATCCTCAGCTTCCTTTAGGATGTTTTGTACACTTTCAATAGAAGTTTTTATTTCTTGTATGTCTCTTTGAGTTTGTTTCATGAATTCTGCTTGTTTTCTATATTGTTCATTCAAAGTTTCAATCAGTTTCCCATGCTCATGTACTTTTTTCTCTAGTTCTTCAGCTGCATTCAACACCTCCCTTACTAAAGTTGTTATTTCTATCTTTACCGGGGAGAGTACTTCTAATTTGATTTTCTTTATAGCCTGATGGAGTTTTTTTTTATTTCACTCACTATCTTTTCAGAGATTCTTGGTGTGTTACTTTTGGGGTCCTCTATTTCAATGTCTCCTATACTTCCTTCTGGTGAAATATATGTTTGAGATTGCATTTTGCTTTTTTGTTTTGTCATTTTCACTCTTCCTGATGTTTTCTATGTGTAGGAGGGGATCACACACACTCTTTTCAGACTCACCAAAGTCTTACAGTTAGTTGGAGGTGGTTTTACTACTGGCCCTATTTATCCCCTGTACACCTCTATTTTAGGGGCATACTCACCACACTGATACAGTTAATCCACTCTAGTCCAGGGTTCGCCGCCTGGGAGCAAAGTTCCAAATTTTTTCACACTAACTGGAGCCTGCTGAGGTCTTCTGATGTTCCATTTGGGAGGATGGGCCCAGCAGAAGCAATCCAGGGCAGTTTTCATTCTTGGGCGGGCCTCCTGGATATTCTGGTGGCAGGGCAGGCCTGCGGGGGAGGTTCCAGGCTTCTTACCCCTGATGCGGCTTCTGCTAAGTTCTGGGTGACTGGGCAGGCCCACAGGGGAGGTTCCAGGCAGCTGACGCCTGATGCAGGCTTCCACTAAGTTCCTTGTGGCAGGGCGGGCCCACGGGTGAGGTTCCAGGCAGCCTATGCCTGACACAGGCTTCTGCTAAGTTCCCAGTGGCAGGATGGGCTCACTGGGGAGGTTAAAGAGTTGGTTCTTTGAAAGAATAAATAAAATTAATAAACCCCTATCCAACCTTACCAGAAAAAAAGGAAAGAAAAAACTCAAATTCATGAAATAAGTAATGAAAAAGGTGAAATCACTATAGATGCTGTGGAAATACAGAAGATCATCAATACCTATTTCAAAAATGTCTACTCCCATAGGCTTGATAACACAGAAGAAATGGACAGATTCCTAGAAACATATGAATTACCCAAGCTGGGTAAAGAAGATGTAGAACTGCTGAATAACCCAATTTCAATTAGTGAAATTGAAAATGTAATTAAATCCTTACCAACAAAGAGAAGCCCAGGTCCAGATGGATTCACTGTGGGATTCTACAAGAAATTCAGTAGGATTTATAACAATGTTACTAAGTTTTTGTTGGAATGGTGAACAGAACTGTTTGCAGTCTCATTGTTTGAATGTTCACTTTGTATACTTTAATTTTGTAACTTGAACAACTATATCCAAGAAGACAATATGTAATGTATCAAATAGTGATTTCTTACTGTTTATTTTGTTTTTTGAAATTCTGTATTATTTCTACCCTTTTTTCCATTTTGCTTCCCCCCTTCTTTAAATAAAATAAAAAAATTAAAAAAAAAGAAATTCAAAGAAGATTTCATGCCAACACTCAGACCCTTCAGTGAAATTAAAAGGGAAGCAATTCTCCCTAAGTCATTCCTGGAAGCAAATATTACCCTAATACCACAACCTGAGAAAAACTCAATCAAAAAAGAGAACTATAGGCTAATCTCCCTAATGAATATAGATGCAAAAATTCTCAATAAAATATTGGCAAACAGAATGCAGGAAATCATCAAGAAGATTATACACCACAACTAAGTGGGATTCATTCCAGGAATGCAGAGATGGTTCAACTTGTGCAAATCAATAAATGTAATCCACCATGTCAGTAAGCCAAAAATAAGAACCATTGATAAGGTACACTTATTCATGATAAGAACCTTAGAGAAAATTGGAATAGATGGTCTTTACCTCAATATAATAAAATCCATCTATGACAAACCAAGAGCCAGCATCATATCAAATGGCCAAAACTGAAAGCCTTTACCTTAAAATCAGGAACAAGACAAGGATGTCCATTATCACCACTCCTATTCAACATAGTACTGGTGGGGATGCTGGGAAAATAAGCAGCTAGCTCACTTCTCTGATAAGTGGTTGTGACCTGGCAAGCCACAGCCACCCCAGGGTGAGAACCATCAGTGTTTCCTGAGATCTGAGTCATGTTGGAACTTGGGGTGCTGGGAAAACAAGCAGCCAGCTTGCCACTCTGGCAAGTACCTGTGGCCTTGGAAAGCTGCAGCCACCCCAGGGTGAGAACCATCAGCTTTTCCTGAGATCTGTGCCATATTGGAGCTTGAGGCTCTGGGGAAACAAGAAGCCAGCTTGCTGCTCTGATAAGTGGCTGTGGCCTGGCAAGCCACAGCCACCCGAAGGTGAGAACCATCAGCATTTGTGACCCATGCCATGTTGGAACTTGGGATGCTGGTAAAACAGACAGACAGCTCACCACTCTAGTAAGTGCCTGTGAGCCTACTGGCATGTGGGCTAAGAATCAAACATCCATTCCATACTCCCCCATTAGTAAGTGAGAGCTAGAGATCTGAGCATCTCTTGTGAGTTTGACTATATGCAATATAGCAAATAAGGGGGATTTCCTTCTGCTATCTCTTTGAAGGCAAATATTTCTATCACTGTTTTGCTCTGTTCTGATTAGTGGTATTGCTCCATTCAATATTCTGTTTTTATAAGTCAGTATTTCCTTCAATTTTGCTGTACCTGATTGAAGGAAAAACTACTGTGAAGGAAGTGAGATATACTATTGTACCTATTGCTGTTATCCTGGTAACCTGCTGTGAAGTTCTGTACCAATTTCACTACAATGTCTCAATTGGCTTTGTCCCATCTTGTTCTGCTGTATTTTACTACCTTCAAAAAAAAAAAACCCAATATAGTGTTGGCAATATGCCAGAGCAATTAGACAAGAGAGAGAAATAAAAGGAGTAAGGATAGGAAAAGAAGAAATTAAATTATCATTATTTGCAGATGACATGATACTCTACATAGAAGACCCTCAAAACACCATTGAAAGACTCCTAGGTATAATAAATAAATTCAGTAATGTAGCTGGATACAAAGTCAACACTAAAAAAATCAACAGTATTCCTATGCACTAATTACAAAACTACTGAGAGACAAATAAAAGAAGACATACTCTTCACAGTAGCACCCCAAAAAATGAAATACTTAGGAATTAATCTAACAAAAGAGGTAAAAGATCTATTCAGGGAAAATTATACTATCCTGAAAAAAGAAATCAAAGAGGACCTCAGAAAATGGAAAGACATCCTTGTTCATGGATAGGAAGAACAAACATTGTGAAAATAGCCATTATCCCAAAATTTTTATACAGATTTAATGCAATTCCAATCAAAACACCACTAGCATACCTCACAGATCTAGAGAAATCATTCCTAAAATTCATCTGGAACCAGAAGAGATCTAGAATTGCAAAGGCAATTCTGAGCAACAAAGGCAGGCATCACAATCCTTGACTTGTGAAGTTATATTACAAAGTTATACTACAAAGATACTGTAATAAAATCAGCATGTTACTGGAATAAAAACAGACCTGAAGATCAATGAAATATATTAGAAGATACAGCTACAACTACAAACACACTCAGCCACCTTATCTTTGATAAAGGGGCCAAACATGTATACTGGAAGAAAGATAGTCTTTTCAAATAACTGGTGCTGGAAAAATTGGCTCTCCACATGCTGAAAACTAAAACTATACCCATGCCTGTCACCATGTACTAAACTAAAGTCTAAATGGGTCAAAGATCTAAATGTTAAAACAGAAACACTAAATCTGTAGGAAGACAAAGTAGGTACAGAATTCATGAACAAGAATCAAACCACACATAAAATACTTTCCAGAATCAATAACTGGGATCACATCCTATTAAAGAGTTTTTGCATGTTGAAAGAAATCTCCAGCATAGTGAAAAGAAAACCCACAAACTGGGAAAAAATTTTAGTGAACTGTCCCTCAGACAAAGGACTTCTGTCTAGAACATATAAAGAATTTTAAAAAATCAGATCCCCAAAATTCAAAGACTATTCAAAAAATGGGCATCTGAGATAAATACACAGTTGTGAGATGAAGAAATACAAATGGCAAATAAATACATGAAAAAATGTTCATCATCATTGGTCATTAGAGAAATGCAAATTAAAACCACACTGAAATTCCATCTCACTCCAGAAAGAATGGCCAGGATCAACAAAACTACCAACAAAAAATGCTGGAGAGTCTATGGGTAAAAAGGAATTCTTCTGCACTCCAGAGGTCAGCCTAGAGATTCTTCAAAAAGCTGGGATTGGAAGTCCCACTGATCCAGCTATTCCACTCTTAGGCATATTCCCAGAAGAACTGAAAACACCTTACCACAGTGATATATGTGCACCCATGTTTATAGCAGCACACTTTGTAATAGTCAGATCTTGAAAACAACCTAAGTGCCCATCAACTGAGGAATGGATAAAAAAATTGTGATATTTTCATACAATGGAGTACTACTTAGCTATGAAGAATGATCACATTGAGATGTTTATAAATAAATGGATGTAACTTGAGACCATACTCATAAGTGAAATAAATCAAACTAACATATGTAAATACCATATAGTCTCTCTAGTGTAAGAAATGGTAGGAGTACATAAGATATAAAAAAACTGAGCCATGTTGGAACTGAGGGCACCAGGAAACCAAGCAACCAGCTCACCACCCTGGTAAGTGGCTGTGACCTGGCAGGCTGCAGCCACCCCAGGGCAAGAACCACCAGTGTCTCCTGATATCCATGCCATGTTGGAACTTAGGGTGCTGGGAAACCAATCAACCAGCTCTCTGCCCTGTTAAGTAGCTGTGGCCTGCAAGCTGCAGCTGCCCCAGGGTGAGAAACTCCAGTGTCTCCTGATATCCATGGTATGTTGGAACTTAGGGCATCAGGAAAATAAGCAACCAGTTTGCCACTCTGGTAAGCAGCTGTGAGCCTACCAGTGAGCAGGCTGAGAATGAAACATCCCATCCCCCCCAACGTTAGTAAATGTTAGCCAGAGGTCTGAGCAGCTCTTGGGTGGTTGACCATATGCAGTATAGCAAATAGGGAGGATTTCCTTCTACCACCTCTTTGAAGGCAAATATTGTTATCATTGTTTTGCTTTGTTCTGATTAATTGTACTGTTCTGTTCAATATTCTGTTTTGATAAGTGCTATAATGGTCTGTATTTGGTTTGATTTTGCTGTACCTGATTGAAAGAACAACTATTTTTTAAAATTTTATTTTAAAGAGACTAAAACAAAAGAGGATAGATCTAAGCAGATCAGAACAGAACAATGTAAGCAACACAGCACTTCACAACAAGAAATTTGGATGTTGACAGTAGCTATCATAATGTCTCTTTCTTTGAAATAGTTGAGCTTAGCTTTATACACAATGCCAAACAACAAAATAGAATAAAACCACTCAAGAGAATGAAAGTATTGCAAGGCATTCTGAACCAAAAAGCGGAAGATGAACAATGGCTGCTATATTATCTCATTTTTCATAAAAATTTTGTTTTTACTATCATACATATTAAAATCCAATAAGACACAACATGATAGAACCAATGGCAATAGAAAAACAAGAGCATGGTAGGACTTCAGAGCAAGATGATATTAAATCAACACTGGCTGCCATATTGTCTTGTCTTCAAAGTAACTATTCATATGATCACATATATTAAGATCAAACAAAACAGAATAAAACCATTCCAACCAATGAATGAAAAATAAGACTTCAAACCAGTATAATGAACCATGATTTCCATAAAATCTTCTGTACTCTTACCATTTCTTACACTAGGGAGACTATATGGTAGTTATACATATGAGTTTGATTTATTTCACTTATGAGTATAGATTCAAGTTACATCCATTTATTTATAAATATCTCAATGTGATCATTCTTTATAGCTGAGTAGTACTCCATTGTATAAATGTGCCACAATTTTTTATCCATTCCTCGGTTGATGGGCACTTAGGTTGTTTCCAAGATCTGGCTATTACAAATTGCGTCACTATAAACACGGGTGCGCATATATCACTGTGGTAAGATGTTTTCAGATCTTCTGGGAACATGCCTAAGAGTGGAATAGCTGGGTCAAATGGGACCTCCAACCCCAGCTTTTTGGGGAATCTCCAGATTGACCTCCCCCATGGTTGCACCAGTTTACACTCCCACCAACAGTGCAGAAGAGTTCCTTTTTCCCCACAGCCTCTCCAGTTTTTGTTGTTGGTAGTTTTGTTGATCCTGGCTATTCTTTCTGGAGTGAGATGGTATCTCAGTGTGGGTTTTAGTTTACATTTCTCTAATGACCAATGATGATGAACATTTTTCATGTATTTATTTGCCATTCATATTTCTTCATCTGAGAACTGTGTGCTCATCTCAGATGCCCATTTTTGGATTGGGTCTTTGAATTTAGGGGGTCTGATTTTTTTAGCTGATATATTACATGTTGCCTTCTTAGACATAGTTGTTAAAGTTACAAAATTAAAGAATACAAAGTGGACATTCAAACAGTGAGACTGCAAAGAAGTTCAATGATCCAGTAACAACTTAGCAACATGATTATCAATCCTACACACTTAAACATACATGCAGCCATATCCTTTAGAGCACTTTCTTTTCTTCTTTTTACTTTTTAAGTCCTTTATCTACTGGAAGACAAGGTAGGTAGAAGTCTTGGAGACATAGGCATAGGCAGAGAATTCATGAACAAAATGCAAAAAAAATGCATGGGAAACACTTCAAAGAATCAACAAACGGGATCTCACATTATTGAAAAGTTTCTGCACTTCAAAAGAAATCACCAACAGAGTGAAAAGAAAACCCACAGAGTGGGAAAGAATTTTAACCAGCAGCCCCTCAGACAAAGGACTTGTGTCCAGAACATATAAAGAACTGAAAAACATCAAGCCCCCCAAATTCAAAGACCCTCTCCAAAAATGGGCATCTGAGATAAACACACAGTTCTCAGAGAAAGATATACAAATGGCAAATAAATACATGAAGAAATGTTTACCATCACTGGTAATTCGAGAAATGCAAATCAAAACAGCATTGAGATTTCACCTCACTCCGGAAAGAATAGCTGCCATCAAGAAATCAACTGATAACAAATGTTGGTGAGGCTGTGGGGAAAAAGAACACTGCTCCACTGTTGGTGGGAATGTAGACTGGTGCAACCATTATGGAAATCCACATGGAGAATTCTCAGAAGACTAGGATTGGAAGCCCCATTCAATCCAGCTATCCTTCTCCTGGGTATTTTCCCCAAAGACCTAAAAAGTTCATATCACAGTGATATATGTGCACCCATGCTCATAGCTGCACAATTTGTGATAGCTAAATCCTGGAAACAACCAAGATGCCAATCAACTGCAGAGGGGATGAAAAAGATGTATTTTTATACAATGGAATATTACTCAGCTATAAAAAGGATGATCTTGAGGCCTTGATAGGTAAATGGAGACAACTTGAGACTATCCTCATTAGTGAAATAAATAAAAATCATATTTATAAATACCATATTGTGTCTCTAGTGTAAAAAGTAAATAAGAACTACAAGAGTAATAAAACCAAAATGTGTAATTGCTATTGTAAAAAAGAGAGGAAAAGAAAGTGCTTTAAGGGATATAATTGCATGTATGTTTGAGTGTGTAAAATAGATGACCATATTGCTGACTCTTTGTTGGATCTTTGAGCAGAACTGTTTGTAGTCTGACTGTTTGAATATTTACTATGTACCCTTTAACTTTGTAACTTGAACAACTACATCCAAGATGACAATACGTAATTTACAAATTACTGATTTCTTAGTGGGGCTTTTTCTCATTCTCCTTTTTCTTTCTTTCTTTTAGAATTCTGTATTGTTGCTACCCTTTTTTTTCATTTTGTTTTTTTCTCTTCTCTTTAAATAAAATTTTAAAAATGTATAATGCATATTGTAAAAAAAGAGGAAATAGGAAGCACTATAAAAGATATAGCTGCATGTATGTTTAGGTGTGTGGGATTGATAACCATATTTCTAGGTTCTTGCTGGATTGTTGAACAGATCTGTTTGCACTCTCACTGCTTTAGTGTCCACTGTGTGTGTTTTAATTCTATAACCTGAATAACTAATTCTAAAAGAACAATATGTAATGTATCAACTAGTGATTTCTTAGTGTTTATGTTCTTTTCTTGAAATTCTGTAATATTTCTACCTCTTTCCTGTTTTTTTTCTCTTTAAATAAAAAAAAAACTAATAGTTCTTAATTGGGAGTGATTTTTGCTCCAGGGAACATTTGACAATATTTGGAGACAATTGTTTTTATTCTTATGGTTTACAAAAGAAAATATTTAATACAGGATACATGATTTATAGGATTATTTTATGATATTCATGAAAAATGTCAAAAGCAAAAGAATGCAGGAAATCTGTACACATACTAGCAACCCAAAGAATCCAGCTGAGGGCCTGGATCCCATGCCAATGTCCCCGTGATTCCAGCTGAAACCCTAAAGCCCATGGCAGTGTCTTCCATGAATCCAACCAGAGACATAGAGTCCATGACAATGTCTCATGCAAATCTGCATCAATAATCTGCACTGCAAGGGCCCAAAGATGAGTGGTGGAAGCTAGAAAGTCTGTGCCAGCAGGATGAAGGATCTGTGTCAGCAGCCTGAGGGATCTGCACTGGAGCCAGGAAGTGATGCTCAAGATAAGGACCAGATCTCTGACAGTAAGAACAGCTGAGTGCATATCAGGAAAATCATGATAAACTTCTCCAGGAGAATCATCAGCACACCATGGTCCCCTCCAGTTCTCTTTGTATGTTGTTGGCAGCAGGTGGACCTTGCACACCCAGCACTGCACTGATTCCGTTCAGCTGGGAGCGACAAGTTTATTAGTATGCTTGACTTGTGACATTGACATGTGAGCTGTGGGACAAAAAACTGCAAAGATGATTTAGTAAGAAAAGGCCAGGGTTAGTTGTTAAGAAATCATAATAAACTCATCATCGATCATGAAATTGCTAATTGGCCAGCCTTAACAGTTGCAATTGTTCAATATTAATAGTGACAGAAAAACATCAGAAGATAGAAAAAGTGACTAGAACATTTATAGAAAAAATGACAAAAAAGAAGAAAATCATATTTTAGAACTACTCTCTTGACATAAGTCAAGCCAAAGAAACATGTATTTGTTTTACTTTTAAGGGCTAACTTATTACTGTTAGTTACTCATAATTTAGGGCCACAATTATTTTTTTGAAATGGAAATGAAAATATAATCTCTCTTAAAATCAAATTGTTAACATTTTTGAACTACAATAGGAATAAGTAAAATATAGTTTAAAATTTAAATATACAAGGCAAAACTAAGATTCAGGGAATGTCAGACCTTGATTTGTTTCGCAAATCCTCCCTCCTAATAGAGCTTCTCCTGACTGAGATTGGGAAGGGGAGAGTAGAAAGGGATTAAGGTCTGGAAATCAGGTTGTTTACAACACTGGTGGGAAATCCGGGGGGCAGGAAGCACAGCTCTCCTCGGTGCCTTCCCTGAGTGTAGCTCCAGAGCCAGGCAGGTGGTCAGGTGCTCGGTGGGGCTGGAAGCTGCCTTCTGCCACCAGACAAACCAGTTTCCACCATCTCCCCTGTGAAGCAGCGTTGGAGGAAGAGTCCTACACCAGAACCCAATGATACCTGGAAAGCAGTTTTCCCACTTCCAAAATAAACACAGAGGAAGGAAGAGAATAAAGCAGGAGGATGTGAAAGTCCTTGATCTAGCTCCTTAATCATTAATTCAGTGGAGTGAAAATTATTGTTTCTTTGAATAGTGTGATTCTCCATGTCCATGTTAGAAAAGAGAGCTATTAGTCTTTAGATAATTGAAACTGGCAACTCTCAAATTTGTCCAAAACTGAAGAAAAACAAAATTACATTCTGCTAGATCTAGTACAAAGTCAGTTCTTGGTATACAAATGTTGAAATCTTTCACAACTTGAAACACTACTCATGAATTTAATAAAATTGTCAAGAAAATGATAAACTATAAACAAACCACCTTTTATGTTCCATCTTTATATTGCTTGACAATTTCTAAAAGCATTAATCTAATGCCTTAAGCAAGCATCCCCCAAAAAAGAAAAAAAAAAAGACCGAAACCAAAATTTCACTATTGCTGTTATGAGTGTAGTTTTCACTGATTTGTGAGTCTCAGGTCAGTGAGTACTGATGTGCCTCCCTGAGTTATTACCCTCACACCATGTCTATCTCCCTGGCTTCCCTTTTATAGCTAATATTTCTTATTTGTTTTTCCAGAATACTTATTTCCTTTCTAATTATTTCAGGAATTGCATGATTTATCATTGAACCACATTGGTATCTCAGATCTTTTTGAACTCCCCAAGTTTTCCTCAAGTTCCTGAAATTCTGTAGTTTGCCGCTTACTTGGAGCATTATTTACTGGTTGGCAGCAGACTTGACACTCAGCCTTAAAGAGCTAAAATTAATCTCTAGTATGGAGTTGTGAGAAGGTATAACAATGGGACTGTGGGGGGATCATGAATTGGGGTGCTTAGGTCAAAGGCGAGGTACAGGCCACCTCCCCAGGAAAGATGGTTTTAAGAAGAAAAGAAGAATGTGAAAAAGAAAAGAAGTATGTGAAATGGATTTGGGAGATGAGATATTGAAAATTCCTAATCCAGCAGTGAACACAGAAACTTGTGTAATATATTTCACAACGTGGCCAAAGGAAAGACAAAAACCATTAGTAGTGCAAATCTGGTGAGGGACATTTATAGAATATTAGCAAATGTCAGCACTTCCTTTGCCTAGAAAAATGCAGAGAGCTTTATGGAGTGAAATTTTATTGAAAGATAACAATATGCTAGAGTGAATTTTCTGCCCCATATTTGCCTGCAAATAATATTTTTCTTCTCTCATATATCATAGTCAAAACAGATAGCCATCCTGGAATTACCACACTCTTCTCTAGTTAGTCCTGCAATAGTTATACCATGTGACCAGAAGCATGTTTAACATTACAAAAAAAGCAGATTTTAAAAACATATTTCACTGCTATTTCCAGGTATCTCAATAAAATTTTTGAAAAAAGGCAAATAAATGGAAAATTCACCAGCAGATAATACAATGTAAAGATTAGAGGAGTGGCTTTTCTTTGGCATGATTAGAATATGGACATACAGGCAACAGAATCTGATTAGAGGCTCTTTCAAATCACCAATCTCTAGCATATTGACCATTTGAAAAATAAACTTAATCCAAAAAAGGTCTTATATAAATAAATCATTAGGATATTATCTCCTTAATACAATCTCCTGTTGAAAAATCATACTCCCATATTGTATTTTTGGTCTCTAATGCCTAGTCTTTGCAGTTTGTTATAATTCATTGTTATGAATAAAAAACTGGTGGTCAACTTAACACCAGCTAAGTTAAATCAGCATGGTGCTGAATATAGATGGCTCACCTGAGGAAAGTTGCCAGCATAAAAGAAGCCACGGAGAGGAAGAGTGAGGCATTGTGGGTTCTCCTAAGTGTTGCTGTTTGGAGCCATTGGTTCTCCTGGAGGATCTTGTCATGCTGGCTTCCCAATATGAATTCAGCCATTATCATTGGAGGAACTCAGGACCTTGTTGCTGAGTGTGGCTGCGGCTCACTTTGGGGGAGCTCTGGTCCTTATGTTGAGCATCGCTTCCTGGCTCTGGAGGGGAAGATGTTTGTTGTTTAATCTCCAGGAGAAGCTTGTCATGCTGGCTTCCTGACATGTACTTGATTGTTCTCATTGTCAGAGGAGCTTGGGACCTCATTGTTGCTGAGGATGGCTCTGGCACTTTTCAGGGGAGCCCTAGTCCTTATCTTAAGTGTCACTTCTTTTCTCCAGTGTAGAACCCTCAACCTGTTGGCACAGATCCATCACCCCACTGGCATAGACTTTCTGGCTTCCACCACTGACTTTTGGGCCTTCCCAGTGAAGATTCATAAAACAGATTTGCATGAGTCCTTGTTGTGGACTCTGGACCTCCAGTTGGACTCGTGGGAGGCACTGTCATGGACTCTAGATTTTCAGCAGGACTCATGCAGGACATTGCTGTGGAATCCAGATGCTTTTCTAGATCTTTAGTGTTGGGGATAGATTTCCTGCACTTTCTTGTATTTAACTCTGTGTGACCATCATAAAATACTATTATAAATTCTGTGTTCCATATGCAATTGTTCTCCTTGTAACCCCTAACTACAACACTCATTCTTGGCATTGTGTATTTATGTTCTCAATCATACTTATTAGTACACTTTTTTTCCAGTTTAAATTTCTTTATATTCCAGTTTTTCCCATTTCTACTGTCTGCCTTGAACTCTAAACAGTATTTTAAATGTTCAAATTCAATCATTAACTGATTTTCTTAAACCTTATGACTTTGGCATTTTCTCTTTCCAAGAATTCTCAATTCAATGTCAATTGAATTAAATAACCTTTATTAATCTTTATCTTCTTACTAGACTTTAATAATTTTCTGAAAAGTTTAATATTTAATATGAAGTTTTAAACATATTTCTATCTTCTTTTATCTTTTTACCTTCATTCAAAAATATTGAATTGAACATTTTTTCTATCATACGGTGAATTTCATTAACTTTCACATAACTTACAGTCACAAAAATAGACACCTCTACTAATAAAAATAAAAATTAATAATTGTTTAGTATATGTTTGTAAGCATAGTAAATACATTCAGTGTGAGAAATGTGTGCATATAGGCCCTGACACCTGATGCTTTTGCTCCCCAGCCCCCTTCCTGTCTCACCCCTCCTACCTCCCCTCATCCTCAGATCTGCTTACCTTATCTACAACTTTTATCCCTCTTCAATTTCAAAAAAATTGAAGATATACAAAATATTAACTAATGGTTTTTTATGTGACTATTCTTTCTTATCTTCAATATGATTGATATAAAGAAGCCCTAAAGACAAACATGTCTTCATACTCTACATCTTAGCACAAACATTATTTCTACCAAGAAAACATGAGTGAAATGCCAAATGATATGCATCTAGAAGGAAAAGAAAATAGCAATAATGAAAATAAGCTTTTTGTTTAAATTAGTACATGTTTCCAGTATTTGCAATTTGCAGTCATCTTGGGGAATAGATATATGAATGTAATGAATTTTTTAAAAAATCTCTTTCTCCTTTATTCCACCTCCTCTAAAACCCCTTTCCCTATTTTTGTTGTTGTTGATATGATTAATCCTATTTTATATTTCTGACACATACTATTTACATTCATTGATGTTATTAGGGGATAGATCTCTGACAAAAGGGTACATATCTGTTTTAGCTGCTTTTCTCATTGTTGGGAAAAAATACCTGACACGCAAAGTTAAAGGAAGAAAAGTTTACTTAGTTCACAGTTTGTAGAGGTTTCAGTCCATAACTGGCTGACTCCCAGACAGAGTAGCTTCACAGAGGAGAGAAATTCATGGCAGTCAGAAGACAGCAAAAGCAACAAGGCAGAGAAAGGGTGCAAGTCTCTTTCTGCTCCCTGCCTTCTATGCAGGCTACATAGGGCATGCGTAGCACTCACACCTTAATCCCAGCATTGGCCCATGAGTTTATCCAAAACTCTATACCCAGTCACCTCTGAAGAGCCCTCCCTCCATGCTGCCACGACTGTGGTGCAGCTTTGGGCAGAATCTAGATACAAACCATAACAGGGTCCAATAGAATGTCAAGGACCAAAGAGGTGAGAAGGGAAGGGGAAATGAGTAGAATAAAGATATGCCATGTACAAAAGCATAGCTTTTTAAGTCAGAAATCTTCATGAATCCATACACATCAGAGCCAGTGAGGACAACAAACACCTACAGATATATTTCAGAGACTGTTCTGTACCATTGCTTCTTGGCCCATGGTTAAGATTAAGTGTAGACAACACTTTTAGTTACTACAAATCATAGTGAAAGCAAAGTGGACAGTAAGATACAGACATAGCATTCAAATGTCATGTGTAATCATGTAAGTCACATCTGCCTATGATCATACACATTAAAAAAATTGATGCATCTGTTTATTGAGAATGATGATATCACTATTCTTCCACATGAAAGGAATGTTACACATTATCAAAGTAAATCTAAACATTTGATAGATAGGTACGTCACTTAAATGAGAAAATTAAATCCTTTACCTTGGCCCAGACCACAGATCATATCCTTTTTCCTTTTCCTCACCATTGCACTTTTCAGTTTAGTGGAGGAACTCCCTGGGGTTTCCTTGGTCATACTGAGACCTAACTCTACATGGCCATACTCACTTGTCTCTACTACATCACGTCCTCAACAGTTGATATTACGTTTGTTTGGCTGTGTGGACGTGACTGGAAGGGAACAGGAACATGTTAACATGAGAAGGTGAACTTTTGGCCTAGTTACAACTGATTCCTGTAACATACCGTGTTCTTCTGAACTCTTAACTGTCATCTGGGTTGTGAGGGACACAGAAAGGCAGCATCTAAAGATAAGAACATGGTATTTTTGCAAAATATTTTACCTCCATAAAAGATATAGTCACATATATGTAATTCATATGTAATTTTTAAAATTTAGTTTCAAACGTGTTTTAGAAATCATGTTGCAATAGAAAGCATGGAACTGCCTACTGCCAACAGTGTGATATATATTTAAACTTAGATATTAGTAGGTAGAATTCTTTCCAACTCTGCAAAGTGAGAATATCAGTTAAATGTTGAATAAGATTTTATAAGAACTTTCCATTTCAGTTTTCTTATATGAACTCTTCTGTTAATTAAACTTCCTAATATAATTTTCTGCTTAAGAGTGATAACTGGATGAGACATTTGTGGAAAATTTTAGCCTTTGAGTAAAGTAATATATGCAACTCAAAAATTATTGGGAAAAAAGACACCTCACAACCATTAAAAGATTTCAAAAAAGGTACATGGAAAGCTAGTACGCATTTTATTTTATTTTATATGTGTTTGCATTCAACATATACATATGGAAAATCTAAATCTTTCTCATTTATAGTTATTTGTTATTTTTTGGTTGGATAATTTAAAAAGAACAATTATCAGCTATTCAAGTGTGTTTGCAAATTTGTAACCTTCATTCTTTATAGGTTAAATTTGCATCCTTCAAAAAAAACTGTTGAATTCTTCAAATCCCTGGAATATTTTCAATGACATTTGAAGAGTTATTTAAGATACTTATAACTGAGTTCAACATGATAAATTACAAGAAACATAACTATCAGATTAAACTTGAATAAGACATCTTAATTACTGCTGTATTTCTTTGATTACCATGTTGTAAATACTCTTAATTTCTGTGGATCTACAGTGTCTTACTGTCAAGGAAATTACTTGAAATTATGGCAAAAATAAAAGCACTAGATATAGCTAAAATAGAATGCTAAGTGATACCAGAAGTAAAATGAAGTTAACTGTTGCTAAACACTATAATTCAATATAACAAAAATCAGTGTCGCTATAGACTAAATACCAACTCTGTAATATTTCCTTCCTCGGTTCACATTTATTTGCTAGGTTTGTTAGGAGATGAATACATACACCAAAACATTTCAATAGATGTATTTTTAGTGTCAATAGTCATAATGTTTAATATTCATTAAAAGAGCAAACAGGATTATGATCAATAGAGGTAACAGCTATTCTTATTTTGAAGGAACTTGTCCAAATACAGATTTCATATTTACTATGTACATATAATCCACTGAGTGAAAGTGGAAAAGAATTTTTATATGGCAGAAAATTACACTTCATTAGCGAATGCACTGGAATCTTCCATATACACACCCATGTTTGCTGTGGTGCCAAATGTGAGTTTTGTCTTTCCTTATGTTTTCTCAAAAAAGAAATAATTTGTGCTGAATAATTAATCCTGTCCTTTTGACTTCTGAAATTTCTTAGTAAGAATGGAGAACACAGATACACACAGAGAAACAAACAAGGTAAAAGCAATGGTTTTAGTATTAAATTGAGTCAAAGAAATTAAACTTGTAGTCATAATTGTGTTTCTTTCTTTTTTTAAATTTATTTAAAGAGAAACGAAAGCAAGTAAAGGGTAGAGATAATACAAAATTCCAAAAAAAAGATAAACAATAAGAAATCACTAGTTAATAAATTACATATTGTCCTCTTAGAAATAGTTGTTCAAGTTAAAAATTAAAGCATACAAAGTAGATAGTCAAACAGTGAGAGTGTAAACAGCTATGCATGCATGAATCTCTGCATGTATTTCTATCCTTTCTGTATTAGAGGGAAAAACAATCTTAATATTGTTTCATTCTTTGGGAAAAGTTCTTCAGTATATCACCTAACAATAATTAACTAAAGTAATGTCACATGCTCAATAAACTTTAATTATGAGGAATGTAGAGACATAGACCTCAGTTCAGATTACCTTACTATGTGGGCTCAAGAAAAGGAAAAATTTTCATGCATCTATGCTCAGTCTGAATAATAGAAAAAAATAGAGCCTGGGGCATATAGGAACTGCTTAAACTCATTGCACTAATTAGATAAGTCATTTTACCTGCTTTAGTGAAAGAAACATGGGGAAGTTTTGGGTGAGAAATACTAATTCAGTGCTACATTCTTTCTACACCTGTGAAGACATGGAACAATGCACTTGTGTTTATTACTCTCCCTGGATAGATCTACCTAGAATAAAAGGTTTTATATGGTAAGGGATTTTATCTTAATAGTTTTTGACTAACACATTAAACTAAATGTACATGTTTGCATGTCTAATATTTGCACTATTTGCTGTATTCTAAATTCTTTAAAAGAAGAGACATTTCTTGTTTCCTTTGTTTCATAACACCCAACCCAATTCTTGTTACATATTCAAATGACTTTATTAACCTTAACTACATAGAATTCTGTAGTAAGAAAATAGCTTTGTCTTGGAAATAATGAACCAATTTTCTTTTAAACTTTTTTGCTGCTTTAATACTCCCCTAGGAGGCTGATTTACAGATGAAGAGTAATTCTGAATACATAGAGGACTAATATTGTCACACACCTTGTAATGAATATCAATTGTTTTTACTTTCTCCAAATAGAATTCTATTTTCTTTCATGAGAGAGTGAGGTGAGGGTATTTGATTCATTATTTTAACCATAGGAAATTTAGAAGATTGGAAATAATTTCGACTTTAAATTTACATATGCATAGGAATAACAGGATCTTACTTAAGACATTTATTTATCAACTGCTAAAACTATTTTGTAGGGTAGACAGAGGCAGAAAACAGTGATTGGACACCAACTTCAATATATGCTTTAGAACTGGAAATATTTTCTTCCAATTAGGGAACCTTCCTGTACATACATTACACTAATAGAATGTCTGCATTAGTATTTTAAAATAAATGAATCAAGTTTTGGCAAGTATATAGTTGAGATTTAAATACTGAATAAATGATTTATCAGATAATGATATCTACAACCAGACTCAATTTAAAACTGAAGGTAAGAATATGATGGACTCAGTATCACATATCATAATTGGTACTTTATATGGTACTAATAATTGGTTCATTCTGGCTGCTATTAAAAATACTTTTGGTTGGGTAATATATAAAAAACAAAAATTCATTCATATAGCTCTGTTAGCCTAAAAAGTCTAAGATCAAAGTTCCACAGATTTAATAACTGCTGAGGTTTTTGACTTTATTAGCTAAATAGATTTCAAAATGTAATTAACATAAATATTTCCAATAATAAAAATTCTACAACATGAAAGGATGAATATATTATTTTATATTTTCAGGTTTTTCAATTGTTTAAAATTAATTTTATTGATAGATTTTAGATACACATAATTATCATATTCATCATAGAAGATTTGTACCTGTATATACCTTGATTCTTCTTTTTTCCCCAAACCCCTTCTCTTCTTTCAACCTCTCTTCCTCTTTATTAACACAAGTTTTGTTTCCATTTTTTCCTTATATTCTTTTTTCTTTTCAGTTCCTTTCTCTCCCTTCTTCCCTATTCTTTGTTCCCCTTCCCTTTTGAATTTTTTTTTCTATTTTCTAATACCTAATATATATGTTGGCCCCTATTTACACTCAGTTTCTCACATGAGAAAAACAATGTGATATTTAAATATGCATGTTCGATTTATTTCACAAGAGTTCAATCTCAGGTTATACACATTTACCTATAAATGTCTCAAGTGTATTCATTTTTATGGTAGAGTAGTAATTCATTGTATGAAAAAATCACATATTTATTTATTCAGCCACTGAAGGACATTTGTTTCCAAGATTTAATTATTACAGTTTGTACTATTATAAACCTGGGTGTGCATATTTATTACTCTGGTAATATGCCTTTCATCCTTTTGGGAAGACATCAAGAAGGATACTAACTTTAGTTTTAGTTTTCTGAGGAATTTCTACATTGATTTCTATCATAGTTGCAACACTTTCACTCCCACCAGCAGTGGAGAAGGGTTCCTTTTCTCCCACACCCCACCAGCATTTGACATTAGTTGATTTCTTCACAACAGCTATTATTTCTCCAGTGAGGTAGAATCTCAGTGTTGTTTTAATTTGCTTTTTTTTTTCTGAGTCAGGGTCTCACTTTGTACCTCAGGCTGGCCTTATACTCAGAGTGATCTTCCTGCCTCAGACTCCCTAGTGCTGAGATTACAGGCCTGCACCAGCACAACTGGCCAAAATTTGCCTATCTTGAATAACCATGTATATATATATTTGTATATATTTGTATTTCTTCATCTGAGAAGAGTTTACTCATTTCACATGTCCCATTTTTAGGTCAAATCTTTAAATTTGGGGGTCTGATTTTCTTGAGATCTTTGTTTTTCTTTTATTTTGAAGAGAACAAAACCAAATGAAACAAAATGGAAAACAGTCAAAACGAAAGGATGAACATGGTACATGACTTAAAAACAAAATACATGGAGATCTACACTGGATACCATAATGCTTCTTGTTATCTTCAAAAGAATTGCCCATACCATCAGGCACAATAAAATCAAACAAAACAGTACAGAATAAAACCAATAAAAAACAAAACAATGGAAACAGAACAGGACTTCAAAAGAATATAACAGTAAACCCACAATAGGTACCATAATGCATTTTATTGTCTTCAAAGTAGTTGCCTATGTCATCAGGCATGATACCATCAAACAAAACACAATAGAATAAAATCTGACAAAACAAAACAATGAAAAGAATGCAGGGCTTCAAATCAAGCTAATAGGAAATCAAAAATGGTTACCATAATATATTTTGTTATCCTTGCCATCAAATGTAACATTATTAGACAAACTGAAACAGAATAGAACCAAACTAAACAGAACAATGAAAACAATATGGGTTTCAAATCATAAAATAGATTAACAATGGGCACTGCCTTTACTTTTTAGGCAATTCATCTCATTTCACATTTGCGGGATGTATTGTGCATTTTGGATCCCACTAACTCCTTTAGTTTTTATATGAGGGAGATAACATGCTATTCACCTGTGTGACTCTGAACCTTTTCACCCCTGAGCATGATCTCAAATTGCATCCATTTAGCTACAAGAGCCTCAAGGTTATCTTTCTTTATAGCTGAGTATTTTTCCATTGTATAAAAATGTCATGGCTTTCTAACCAATCTGAAGCTGATAGGCAAGCTACCTCTACTTTTATCTGGTTCCCTGTCACATAGAGCATTTTTTTTTAATTTAAAGAGGGGGGAAGCAAAACAGAAAAAAAGGGTAGAAACAATACAGAATTTCAATAAAAATAAACAGTAAGAAATCACTATTTGATACCTTACATATTGTCTTCTTGGATAGTTGTTCCAGTTACAAAATTAAAGCATACAAAGTGGACAGTCAAACAGTGAGGCTGCAAACAGTTCTATTCACCAATCCAACAAAAACTTAGTAACATGGTTATCAATCCTACACACTTAAGGTTACATACAGTTATTTCTTTTAGAGCACTTTCTTTTCCTCCTCTTGCTTTTTTAAAAAATTGTTTTATTTAAAGAAAAAATTTTGAAATGGAAAGAGGGTAGAAACAATACAAAATCTCAAAAACAAAACAAAACAAAACAAAAATAGTAACCAGTAAAAATCACTAGTTGATAATTATATACTTTCCTTTTAGATGCAGTTGTTCAAGTTACAAAACTGAAGTCCACAAAGTGGACATCAAAACAGTGAGACTACAGTCAGTTTTGCTCATCCATCCAACTAAAACTTTAGCAACATGGTTATTAATTCCACACACTCAAATATACATGCAGTTATATCCTTTAGAATATTCTCTTTTCCTTTTTTTTCTTTATAATAACTATAATCCATTCTCATAAACTACTTAGAAGTTCTACACATATATAAGTCTCTACACATATACCTAGCCTTTCTGTATTAGAGGGAGAAACAAATCAAAACAAGTCAGCAATACAAATTCGTAGAGAAACACGAAATGAAAAGAACATACAAAAACACAACATTAGGTGATCTATGGTAGTCACTATGATGTCTCTAGTTATTTTCAATAAAATTGTCTATATCATCAAATATAATATAAACTTAGCATTGCTTTACATTATTAATAAAATCTAAACATTGGAGACATTATAGGACTTCAAAGGCAGTTAACAATCAAACCAGAATGGGTTTCCTATTGAATCCTGTCATCTTCAGAGTAGTTGCCCCTACTCTCAGACTTGACACTCTCAAGCATACCAGATTCAAATAAAATCAGTCAAGATAAAACAGTGATATAACCAATCTTCTCTGTTTTATCTCTGCCATGCTATTTTTCTGTTGTTATTTGTTTACTTTTCTCCTTGATTCCACTGTCTGCCCCTTTCTTTGAGGCCCTTCTGCCATTATTCCTGGAACCCTGGTGGTTTTCTTCTATCTCTCTAGAATGTCCTTCAGTATTCTTTGCAGGGTTGGATTGCTGGTCACAAACTCCCCCAGTTCCTCTTTGTCGTGGAAATATCTTGTCTCTCCATTAATTTTGAGAGACAGTTTTGCAGGGTACATCATTCTGGGTTGGAAGTTATTTTCTTTCAGGGCTTGGAATATTTTGCTCCAAGCTCTTTATGATTTGATGGTTTGCATTGAGAAGTCCACTGTGATTTTGATGATTTTTCCTTTATAGGTAATCTGTTTCTTTTCTCTGACTGCTTTTAATATTCTGTTCTTGTGATGGATTTCTGGGATCCTGATTATTATATGTCTGGGTGTAGATCTGTTTTGGTTGTAGCTGGCTGGAGTTCTGTATGCCTCATTTATCTGAACTTCACTTCCGTTACCTATGTTTGGGAAGTTTTCCTTAATTATTTGTGTGAATAGACTTTTTATTTCATTTGTATTTGTTGCTGCATCTTCATTCACATATTTTATTCTTAGGTTATAAATCCTCTTGTCATCTTCTAGCCTTTGTATCATTGCTTCCTGGTTCCTTGTTATTTTTAAGAGATCCTTCCTTTCACGATCATAGTTTGCAAATCTATCTTCAAGTTTTGAAAGTTTGTCTTTAGTTTCTGTTAAAAGGTTTTGCCAGGTTTCAATGGAGTTTTTAATTTCCTGATATTCTCTTTGGATCTGTTTCATATATGCTAGATTTTGTTTATATTCTTCATCAAAGGCTTCTCTCCTTTCTCTGGGTTCCTCTATTCTTTCATTTGTGTAACTTGAGGATTACCCAGGACTTCTTTTATTAGTCTTCTTATATCTTGCTTCACCTGAGTTAGAATTTCAGATTTAAATTCAACGATGAGGTCACAGATGTATTTCTTTATTTCCACTGAGTCTGTCTCTGACATTGCAGGTTTGCTGCTCTCAATCTCCTCTGCATTTACCTTTGTTGAACTTACTTTCTCTGTTTCCCCAGTTGGGGACCTTTTGCTCTTTCTGTCTTGTCATGTTTTTGGCCCCCTTCAGATGGGTGGGTGGTGGAGGTCTCTGGGCCTTTTGTTTTGCTTACCGTTTTTCTGCAGCGCACTTGCTAGGAAAGTACCTCCCCTCAGTCTGCAGTGGATCTGTGAGTTGCAGGCTGAGAGCTGGCTCCTCCCCCTATGCCAGTCAATTAGTTTATGCTTCAACAGGTTTGTGTGTTCCCAGGGTATGCCACTGGCCCAGGAAAGCCTCGCCACTGGCCCAGGAAAGCCTGGTCCCTGGCTATTGGGTTTCAACCAAGGGCGTGGCCTAGCCTGAGCAGATCCCACCAATCTGCTTTGGACTAGGAGTCATCAGCAGATGTTGCCTAGGGCCCTGATTCAAGCGGGCCCTGATTCAAGCGGGCCCTGATTCAAGCGGGCCCTGATTCAAGCTGGCCCTGCCCAACTCCAAAATGTCACCCAGCCAGTCCTCCTGGTTTGGGGATTCCAGTTCCCGTCACTCACCAAAGTTCGCGCAGCTCAACTGGCTGTTTCCACTCCCTGTCTCTGGGCCTCCCCAGCTGAGGGTCTGGAGCTTATCAACCCCCACTCTCGGCAGGGCCGCGATCTCAGCTCGATCGTGAGTCACCTGAATTTAAGACGTGCCAGTACAGTGATCGGTGCTTGCTCAGCTCCAGCCCTCTGTCCATGCTTCTTTTTCTTCTTTCTTTTCTTTTTCTTTTTCCTCAGTTTCTTCCTGGGTCATGAGAATTCCTCTCCTTTTGTCTGGCTTTCTCCATGTTGCCAGATTCCAGCATCTGAGTTGTTTTTATTTATTTATTTTTTTCCTCAGAGAAGCTCTCTTATAGTGCCACCACTCAGTCAGCCATCTTGCAATCTACTCAGAAACTTTCTTAATTGCCTTAATTAACTTCCAGAATTTTTGTTGAAGTTTTAAAAAAATAGAGTGAAAATATATTTCAAGTCTAGTATGTATTTGTATGTCATTGATCTCCATCCAGCACATACAGATATAGCTTTATAATAGTCCTATATATATGCAGATGTTTGTAAATAAGGTATTTTTGTCCTGCTATTGAAATTCTACAACATTATTAGGGAAGATTTCAAATACATAATACTGATAGAGCAGCCAAACCCCATGCCAAGAAGCAGATCACACACTGTGAGGTCAACACAAGGAGTTTTAATCAAAGGAAGCAGAAGTGGCATTTTACCCAGTGGACCAGGGCAAGGCGTGCAGGGCAGGGTGGAGCAGGGTTTTTAATCACAGTTAAAAGGAGGGGTAGGTATTGTTTCTGTCATGGGCTGAAAGCTGTGGGTGGCTCTTGTACTTTCTATGTAATGTGTCTTTCTCTGGAAGAGGTTGGCAGCTGTGCTCTCCATTACAGGGAGTATTTTATTGTTTTGTGGTTAGGCTCCTGTAACGTGGCAAGGGACATTTTGTCCCTATGTTCAGGCTTTTACAATGGGTGGAGGGCTATTCACTGTTGGCCAGAACTACCAAATACTAACTTTAGTGATTGGACTGTAGCATGTAGAAGACTCCAGCAATAGATAAATGAAAGATGAAAGTACTGAGCCACATGAGTGTGAGAAGCTGAAAGAAACAACGTGTGTGTGTGTGTGTGTGTATTTAAGATAGTTATACTACTGATTTCTCTGAGTTCACTGAAGAGAAAGATTTGTGCTGGTGTTGTTTGGACAATTGAATGCAGATGTCTTGTGTTCTAGGTGAATGATTTGGGATGTTAGTGCACAATGTGTGTACATTGTTGCCCCTGATTGATGTGTTCTGAAATTTTGTTGTAGTTTTCTTGTCTTCTTTTTTTCTTTTTCTCCTTGAAATAAAATGGATTTTTAAAAAAGAAACAAAGGAAAAAAAAAGAAAAAAGAAAGTACTGATCCAGGCATGAGTCAGTTTCATGTCAAGGGAAAGATCTAGATGGTATTTTGTGACTAAAATTACTCGTGCTCTTTTTTGTTGGTAAAAAGGAATGCTGTATACAAATAGCCATGAAAGCCTGATGAGAAGAATAAAATTTCCTCTTGTTTTATTTGGCTGCTGTTCCCCTTGTTCTGTTTTATGTGTGGTTCTCAGATAATAACTCTCCTCCTCTGAATAGCTATTGAGCTCTTTCTCTGAGGATGTGTTTTATAGGCAGGTTGGATTTCTTCCTGTTGGATTTTAGTAAGGTTTAGCTTGTTAGGAGAATCGGGCACACTTGAAACTTCTGGCTCTGTGAACTGAATTTATATGTAATGAAAGATGGAAAGTACCAAACTATAATATGTGTATTATTTGGGTGGTGATTTTGTCTTGGCACTATGACTGTTAGCTGATTGGCAAAGAATATGAGTGAATGTAAGTAATAGTATTGTCAGGCATAGATCTTACACAGATAAGGGAAACAATGAATTAGAGATGTTGCCACTGTGTTATTAATAGTCTTTTAGTGCTTTTCTATCTTAAAATATTGAAGAGAAATCACTATACCTCTAGGTTAGTATCTTTTATTCTGAAATTAAAAGAGCTCTGAGATACAATTTAGAAGCTGTTTAATAACAATAGAAGTTGAGTGAACTCATTAAATATGACCAGCTTGGGAATGTGGTTTTTTAACTCAGTAAGAATTGTTTGGTGTGAAGATTCATATTCCTTATTCTCAGAAGGACTGAGTGAACTTTAAGGATTAATGTTCAGTATATCAAAAAAATTAAATTAGTAAATATGAGATGGAACTGACTACTTGTGTTTGATTACATCTGCTTGTATAATTCTATTACAGATTATAGGGATTGAGTTAAGAAATGTCTTAGAATAATTATTAATTATTAATTTAGCATTTCTTAAACCTCTTCCATTCCTTCCTTAATTTTACATGTGCATATTGTAGGTGTGTATGTGTGTGTAGGGGCATTCTTAGGAGGAAGCAGAAAAGTTATGTACAAAGGCAATAAAACTATGGAAAATATGGAAAGTCCCAGACCCACTGAGCCGGAGAAGTGCATCAAGCACATTAGGCTTCACCTGTCTGGAGAGGTGAAAACCTGATGCTGGCTGTCTTCAATTCGCTCATTCCCACAGAACTGTTATTCTAAAAGTTTTCACCAAGTAGTGTCTTACAATTTTTTTTTTGCTGTGTGTGTTTTTGAGACAGGATTTTACTACATAAGTCAGGCTGGTCATGAACTCACTTTGTAACCCAGATTGCCCAGACCAGACTTGAACTCACAGTGATCCTCCTGCCTCAGCTCCCTGAGTGCTGGGATTATAGGCATGTGCCACCACAACCGGTAGGATTTTACAAATTTTGAATTCAATACTTTATTCTGTCTTGGGCTACTCTATTGTACTCTATTTATTTTCAAATCCATTTTATTTCAAAGAGAAAAAAATAAAAACAAAATTTCAAAACATAACATTCAGGGGAAGCACTTTGTTCTTGATAAGGTTAAGTATTTAGTAGAAAAATTCAATAGCTTTAAAATGTGACATATATTAGTTTATTATTTTTGTTTTGGGGAGATTTTATTTTCTGATTATAAAAGTAATACGTGTAGAACAGTAAAGAAGCAAGATTAAAAAAAATCATCCATCCTCCTATTATCTGGGCCATCATAGTGTGTAAGAATAGTATGAGAGGCATCTTAGATCATCTTTGTAGCTTCCCTCCAAAGATTACATGTGTATGTTTATTGGATAATTTAATGTGTAATATTACAGAAAGATATGATTTTAAATGATGATCAATTCGGAGCAAATTTGGGCCTCCAGTTTTCACTGCTGTCACTTTTTTTCCTCTAGTTATTTTGTTTCCATCACTAGTTTGATTTGTTTGATATCTTTTAAGTTAATTGCTGCCTTGAACAATTATATATTCTGACTATGTACTGGCTATAAGAACTGCTGATGTCATAGTTTTAGATTATGTGATAGTAAAGTATAGAATAAACACATAATTCTTAGTTTCTTGTGATATTTAAAGAGAATATCATTTTCTTTCTCTACTATAGATTGGTTGTGATCATAGCAAAAACCTGGTGGACATTTGTAGAAAGAGGCAATTCCAAGCCTTTGTGTGCAATGCACTGGCAGTTCCAGTTCACAGTGGGTGTTGTGACGCCTGCATCTCCATAGCTGTTATTCACCATTTTGCAACGCCAGTAAATACTGTTTTCCTACTCTAAGAAAATGTAACTAAAGTTACAGGAAAAGTTCATGGCTTTTATGGTTTTGGTTTCTGATTTAGCTTTTCATCTCTTTTCAATTCTTTTCATCACCCAATTGGTACTTTGTAAGAGAGCATGTGTAATGAAGATAGGTTACATGGGAGTTCAAAGGCTTGATGGGATTCTTTGCTTTTATTGCTGCATGTCTTAGCCTTTTTCTACCCTACATCTCATTCTAAATGCCTTTCTTCAAACTCAGTCACTGAATTTTAGCTGGAAGAGACTTTGAACTCCTAAGTTCTCTTTCTCTCTCTCTCTCTCTCTCTCTCTCTCTCTCTCTCTCTCTCTCTCTTTCTTTCTTCATTTCATTTCATTTCTTTTTGTCTTTTTGAGACAGGGTCCATTATGCAGGTCAGGCTGGCCCATAGCTCACTTTGCAGTCCAGGCTGCTGTCGAATTTGCAACAATCATCCTACTTCAGCCTCTCAAGTGTACCACCATGTCCTGCTAGTTCTACACCTCTTGAGCGTACTCTTCAGATTGCTTATCTTCTCTGTTTTTCTTTCTCATTCTATATTTCTATCACTGAGATGGGATTTATACTTTCTTCCTATTTTGTTTCTTTCCTATGCTTTCTTTAAAATGCTGTCCTATTTATGTGACAGTAGTATATTCATTCTTTAAATATGTTCTTAATTCTAAAATAAATGAATTTAATATTTCCCATTAGGGACTGTACAACTTCCTTTTCCTGGCTGTCCTGGGGTTTCTCCCCTTATCTAACCAAGAACTGTATAGCTTATTTATTTATTTATTTTTGGTAATTGGCAGTTTCAGTAGACCTTATGGCTTTTAAATTTTTTTTTTAAATTTTATTTTATTTTATTTTATTTATTTTTTGGTAGTGAAGATTGAACTCACGACCTTGCACTTGCCAGGTAAGCACTTGAGCCAAATCCCCAAACCCCTAAAATTTTATTTTAAAGAGAAAAAAATGCAGAAAAGAAAAAACAGAAAACAAGAGACATACAGCAACTATAAGAACAACAAAAAACTCAACAATATAGGTTTTCAAAACAAGATGACAGGAATTTAACAATAGTTGTAATAATACATATTGCTATCTTCAAAAGATGGCTTAGATTACCCAATCTGATCATATGAGTATTAACTATTTTTTCCACAAACTAATAGAATTAGTAGTATAATCGTCTTAGCTATTATATATATATATATATATATATATATATATATAAATTTATATCTTTTTCCTTTTCCCTTCCTTCTTTTCTCCTTTACCCTATCCCAGCTATTTTTCCTCTTTGAACATTTTCTTACCCTTTCACTATATCTGTTGTAGATTTTGGGTGTTATTTGATCCTTCAGTTTCTTACACTAGGGAGAAAGTACAGTATTTACACAAGTCTGATTTGTTTCATTTATGAGTATGGTCTCTAGTTGTGTTGATTTATCTATAAAAGCCTTGATGTGATCCTTCTTTATAGCTGAATAGTACTCCATTGTATAAAAATACCATATCTTTTTATCCATTCCATGGTTGATGAGCATGGGTTGTTTCTAAGCTTCACTATTAAAATTCTGCTGCTATAAACAAGGTGCACATATAACACTGTGGTATGATGTTTTCAATTTTCTGGAAAAGTTTCCAGAAGCAGGATAGCTGGGTCAAATGGGACCTATAATCCTAGGTTTTTGAGGAACCTCCACACTGATTTCCACAGTGGTTGCACCAGTCTACACTCCCATGAACAGAGGAGAAGAGTTCCTTTTTCTTCATGCTCCTCCAGCATCTGTTACTGGTTGATTTCTTGATCCTCCAGCATTTGTTACTGGTTGATTGTTTGTGGAGTGAGGTGGAATCTCAGTGTTGTTTTAATTTACATTTCTCTAATGACCAATGATGCTGAACGTTTTTTCATATACTTATTTGCCATTTGTATTGCTTCATCTGAGAAGTGTATATGCATCTCAGGTGCCCATTTTTGGATTGGATCTTTGAATTTTGGGAGCCTGATCTTTTTAAAATTCTTCATATGTTTTAGGTAGAAGTCCTTTGTCTGAGGAAGAGTTGGTTAATATTTTATTCCCAATTCATGGGTTTTCTTTTCACTGTGTTGAAGATTTCTTTTGACATGTAAAAGCTTTTTATAAGACAAGATCTGAGTTACTGATTCTGGGAAGTATTTCCATGTAGTTTGATTTTTGTTCATGAACTTTCTACCTCCCCTCATGTCTTGAAGGTTTCTATGTACTTTGTGTTCCAGCAGATTTAATGTTTCTGTTTTAATATTTAGATCTTTGATCCACTTTGACTTTAGTTTAGTGCATGGTGATTGGCATGGGTCTAGTTTTAGTTTTTGGCATAAGGAAGGACAGTTTTTCCAGCACCACTTATTAAAGAAGCTGTCTTTCTTCCAGTGAATGTGTTTGTTCTCTTTGTCAAAGATGAGGTGGCTGAGTGTGTTTGTAGTTGTGGCTGTATCTTCTAATCAGTTCCATTGATCTTCAGGTCTGGTTTTATTTCACTGCCATGCTGATTTTATCACAGTAAGTTTGTATTATAATTTTAAGCCAGGGTTTGTGATGCCTCCTGCTTTGCCTTTGTTGCTGAGAATTGCCTTTGGCATTATAGGTCTCTTCTGGTTCCATATGAATTTTAGGAACAATTTCTCTAGATCTGTGAGGCACACTAATGATATTTTGATTGGAATTGCATTAAATCTGTATAACAGTTTTTGGGAGAATGGCCATTTTCACAATGTTTGTTCTTCTAGTCATGAACAAGGAATGTCTTTCCATTTTCTAAAATCCTCTTTAAATTCTTTTTCAGAGTAATTTTCAATGTATAGATCTTTTATTTCCTTTGTTAGATTGATTCCTAAGTATTTCATTTTTTGGGGGATGCTATTGTGAAGGATGTGATTTCCTTTATTTCTTTTTCAGTGAGTTTGTTGTATACAAGAATGCTATTGTTTTTTTTAAATGCTATTGATTTTTTAAAATTTTATTTAAAGAGAAAAATAACAGAAAAGGGTAGAAATATTAAAGAATTTTAAAAAAAAGATAAACAGTAAGAAATCACTAGTTGATAAATTGCATATTTTCCTTTTAGAAATTGTTGTTCAAGTTACAAAATTAAAGCATACAAAGTGGAAATTCAGGCAATGAGACTGCAAACAGATCTGTTCAACAATCCAACAAGAACTTAGAAGTATAGTTATCAGTCCTACACACTTAAATATATATGCAGTTATATCTTTTAGAGCACTTCCTATTGCCTTTTTTATAATAGAAATTACACATTTCTAAAAATTTTATTTAAAGAGGAAAATAAAGCAAAACAAAAAAGGGTAGCAACAATACAGAATTCTAAATGAAAAAAGTAGAGAAAAAACACTGAGAAATCACTAGTTGATAAATTACATATTGTCATCTTGGATATAGTTGTTCAAGTTACAAAATTAAAGGATATATAGTAGACATTCAAACAGTGAGACTGAAAACAGTTCTGCTCAATGATTCAACTAATATTCAGCAATATGATCATCTATTTTACATACTCAAACATATATGCGGTTATATCCCTTAGAGCACTTTCTTTTCCTCTCTTTTTTACAATAGCAATTACACATTTGGGGTTTTATTACTCTTATAGTACTTATTACTTTTTACACTAGGAACACAATGTGATATTTATGAATATGATTTTTATTTATTTCACTAGTGAAGATAGTCTCAAGTTGTCTCCATTTACCTATCAAGGCCTCAAGATCATCCTTTTTTATAGCTGAATAATATTCCATTGTATAAAAATACCACATCTTTTTCATCCACTCTGCAGTTGATGGGCATCTTGATTGTTTCCAAAATTTAGCTATTACAAATTGTGCAGCTATGAACATGGGTGCACATATATCACTGTGATACGAACTTTTCAGTTCTTCTGGGAAAATACCCAGGAGGGGGATAGCTGGACTGAATGGAGCTTCCAATCCTAGTCTTCTGAGAATTCTCCATGAGGATTTCCATAATGGTTTCACCAGTCTATATTCCCAGCAACAGTGGAGCAGTGTTCCCTTTTCCCTGCAGCCTTGCCAACATTTGTTATCAGTTGATTTCTTGATGGCAGCTATTCTTTCCGGAGTGAGGTGAAATCTCAATGTTGTTTTAATTTGTTGAATGCTATTGATTTTTTAGTGTTGACTTTGTGTCCAACTACAATACTGAATTTGTTTATTAGGTCTAGAAGTCTTTCAGTGGAGTTTTGGGGGTCTTCTATGTAGAGTATTATGTCATCTGAAAATAATGATAATTTAACTTCTTTTCCTATCCTTATTCCTTTTATTTCTCTCTTTTGTCTAATTGTTCTGGCTAACGTTTTCAGAACTATATGGAGTAGGAGTAGTGATAGTGGACATCCTTGTCTTTTTCCTGATTTTACTTTGAAAGCTTTCATTTTTTTAAATTCATTTAGTAAGATGTTGGTTTATTGTATATGGCTTTTATCAGATTGAGGTAAACACCATCTATTCAGATTTTCTGTAGGGTTTTTATAATGAATGAGTGTTGGACTTTGTCAAAATCTTTTTCTGTAATCTGTTGAGATGGTTGTGTGATTCTTGTCTTTGGCTCTATTGATATGATGTGTTACATTTATTGATATATGTATATTGAACCATTCCTTCATCCTGGGATAAATCCCATTTGGTCATGGTATAAAATCTTCTTGATTGATTGCAGTGGCATTGTGTTTGACATTATTTTATTTATGATTTTTGCATCTACATTTATTATGAAGATTAACCTATAGTTTTCTTTTTCAGTTGGGTCTTTCCCTGGTTTTGGTAGTACTTCCTTCCAGAAATGAGTTAGGAAGACTTGCTTCCTTTTTGGTTTCATTGAAGAATTTGAGGGGTGTTGGCATTAAGTCTTCCCTAAATTTTTGTAGAATTTAGCAGTGAATCCATCACCTGGGATATTCTTTGTTGGTAATGTTCTAATTACATTTTCAATTTCATTAACTGAAATTGAGTTACTCAGCAGTCATACATCTTCTTGACCCAGCTTTGCTAATTCACATGTTTCTAGGAATCTGTCCATTTCTTCTGTGTTACAGAATCTATGAGAATAAGGTTTTTGAAGTAGGCATTGATGATCTTCTGTGTTTCTACATGATCTGTAGTGATTTCACCCTTTTCATTCCTTACTGCATGAATTTGAGTTTTTTCTTTCCTGTTTGATAAGGTTTACTAGGGAGTTATCAATTTTATTTATTCTTTTAAAGACTTGACTCTTTGATTCATTAATTCTTTATATCATTTTCTTGGTCTCAATTGAATTGATTTCTGCTCTGACCTTTATAACTTCCTCCCTTCTTTAGACTTTGGGCTTGGCTTGCTCTTCTTTTTTTAGATATTTGAGGTGTAGCATCAGGCTGTTTGTGTTCATTTTGTTTTCCAGATGTGAGAATTCACTGTAATCAATTTCTCTCTAATGACTGCTTTCATTGTGCTCCATAGGTTCTGGTAAATTGTATTTGCTTATAGGTATTATTTGATTTCTTCTTTAATTTCCTCTGTGACCCATTGATAATGCAGGAGGGTATTATTTAGGTTCCATGTGTTTATGGAGGTTTTGCGATTTCTTTTGTCAGTAGTATCTGATTTTGTTGCACTATGGTCAGATATGCATGGGATAATTTCAGTTCTTTTATATTTACTTTTGCATATTCTATGGGCTAGTATATGATCTATTATAGAGAATGTCTTGTGTGTAGCTGAGAAGAATGTATATTCTGATGCTGGGTGGAATACTCTGTACACATCTACTTGATCCATTTGTTCACAAGTTTGATTCAGTTCTGTTATTACTTTGCTGACTTTTTGTCTAGTTTTCATTTCTTTGTAACAATGGAGTGTTAAGGTGACCCATTATGATTCTATTATTGCTTATTTGACCTTTCATGTGTATTAATATTTGTCTTACATAGCTGTTTATGCCCATATTTGGTGCAAATTTATTTATGCTTGTTATCTCTTCCTCCTTTAGTTTCCCCCCTAACAAGTATGTCATGACTCTCTCTCACTCTTATTTTTTTTTGTACTGGGGAATCAAACCTATGACCTCATGATTGCTAGGCAGGTGCTTACTCTGCTGAGGTAAATTCCCAGTAATCTTATTTATCTCTTTTGATCATTCTTGGTTTGAAGTTCACATTATCTGCAAACAGAATAGCTACCCCTGCTTCTGGATTCCTGTCTCATGGAGTATTATTTTCTGTCATTTGACTTTCAGTCTGTCAATTTCCTTTTGAGTTAAATGTGTTTCTAGTATACAGCATATTGTTGGATTTTGTTTCTTAATCTACTTTGCCAGTCTGTTTCTTTTGATTGGCAAATTAAGGCCATTTACATTAATGATTATAATTGATATGTATTGATTTGTCTTTGTCATGCTATCTTTCTGTTGTTAGTTCCCTACTTTTACCCTTCTGCTTAATTGCTTGTCCTGCTCATTGGTTGCTTGATCTTTCTATTGTTGTTCTTGGAATTGTGGTCATTTCTCTTTCTAGAAAATCTTCCCATATTCTTTGTAGGGTTGTTTGGGTTGTCATGAATTTCTTCAGTTGTTCTTTGTCATGGAAATACTTTATATCTCCAATGATTTTGAAAGATAGTTTTTCAGGGTACATCAGTCTGGGTTGGAGTTGTTTTCTTTCAATACTTCAAATGCTTCACTCCATGCTCTTCTTGACTTGATGGTTTGTGTTGAGAAGTCTGTCATGATTGTGATAAGGCTTTCCTTCATAGGTGATCTGTTTCTTTTCTCTAACAGCTTTTAATATTCAGTTCTTATGCTGAATTTCTAGGATCTTTATTTTGTGTTGAGGTATAGATTTATTTTGGTTTTGGCTAATGGAGTTCTATATACCTCACTTATCTGTATGTCAGATTCTTTTCCCTTGTTGGGGAATTTTCTGCTATTATGTCTGCAGATTATATCATTTGTGTTGTCTCCTTTTTTGTTGACACCTGTCAACTTTTGTTGTTTCTCTTTGCATCATCCTATAGCTGTTGAATAATTGTTTCTTGATTCCTTGTTATTTTAAAGCGCTGTTTCCTTTCATGATCAATAGTTGCAAACATGTCTTCAAGGTTTGAGAGTCTATCTTCAGTTTTATTCATGAGGTTTTGCCAGCTTTCAATAGAATTTTTGATTTCCTGAATATCTCCTTGAATCTGTTTCATGTATTCTAGTTGTTTCCTATATTGTTGATTCAAGATTTCTGTTACTTTCCTATGTGCCTCTATTTTTTAAATCTGTCTTCTTTGGATATATTCACTGATTCTTTCAATTATGTTTATCATTTCTGTTTTACCTGAGCAATTATTTCTGATCTGATTTCATTTCTGATCTGATTTCCTTTACAGCTTACTACCATTTCAGAGATTTCAGGTGTGTTATTTCCAAATTCATCTATGTCTATGTCTCCTGGATGGACTGGAAGTTGGAGATTGCATTTTGTTCTTTTATTCTGGCCTTTTTCTGTGTTCCTCCAAAACAGCTGGATGCCAAGTCCTACTTGCTTCCCATTCTGGTGGGCTGTAGGCATCAGGCCTCACTGAGGGTTGCTCTTGGTTTGGGGTCACTGGGTGCAGACATCTGGTCCCTGTGGGTCTCAGAGATAGTGTCCATGTGTGGGCAGACCCTTGAGTACAACTTCCCAGTCCTCAAGAGCCAAACTGAGGGTTCCTGGATGACTGCTAGTTACTGGGCATAGACTCCCTGTCCCTGTGGGCCTCAGAGATGGTATCTGGGTGTTGGTGAGTCCAACTTTATGACTTTCACTGAATTTTTTTCTGAAGTCAGAAAATCTCCTATGTTGTTTGTTTCTTCAATCATTCATTCTTTGTTTATTGATAGTATTTGAGAGATTCTGCTGGGCTATACCAAACAGAATAGAAGGATTCTTTATAGCCAGAGCCACTAGCAGTCAGTACACTTAGAAGCATTAGTCAATAGAGAAAGCACTTGCTTTCATTGAGCTCATAGTCAGGTGGAGTAAGGTTTGATTTATTGGTTCAGATTTACATGTTGGTTGTTAGTTGCCAAAATAATGATTTGAACTTTGAGAGACATTGAAGGTCTCACATTGAAAGATCTTATAGCCTTGATCAGTTGTCTACCTTAGAAGGTTGTTCTTATGGCACTGTGGGAGATGATTTAAGGTAGGAGGCAAGATTAAATATGGTAAGGCTGTTTTAACAGTACAAGTGCCTGGAGACAATGAGGCAAGGAAATTGAAGTGCCAGTGGAAGAGTTCCATTACCTTACACTTCGTCCCCTTTGTGCTGCAGTGTTCTTCCTCATTTTACATTCTGGTGCCTGTATCCTTTTACCTAACACAACTGCCTTTACCATTTTTGCATTATTTTTTCCTGTATGGCCTTGAGCAATAATTTTAGTGGTCTTTGAATAGTAAAATGTATAAAATGAAGATGACAAGCTAGGCATGGTGACACATACTGTAATCTCTGCCCTCTGGGAAGCTGAGGCAGAAGGATTGCAAGTTTTAGGCTGCCCTGGGCAATTTAGTGACTTAGTGAAACCCTGTCTCAAAATAAAAAATTAAAAAAGGGCTAAAGATATAACTCAGCATGAAGGCCCAGGATTTAATCCCCAGTATCATAAAAAAGAAAAGGAAACAATAGTTTCATAGTGTTATTGTCACAATAAATGAGTGAGTATATAACAAATGCCTTTCTTATAAAATGATTTTACCTTATATTTTTAGTTTTAAAAATCAGTCCCAACTCCTTAATAACAATTTAGAAAAATTTTCACAGTTTTCTGCTATTAATTCACTTCTCTATAAGTTATTCATGCTGAAAATGCACCCTCCTGTTTTAACATATAGTCTGACATTATTTCTTGGGCTTTTGGGCTGTTTTGAATAGACCATTTAGATCCTTCAAAACAGTGTAACTATGACATTTAAAGAAATTATCTAGGCTGATGTGGTGGCCTACCTACAGTCCTACCACTCTTGGAGACTGAGACAGGAGGATCTCAAATTTGAAGTCTGCCTGGTGAACTTACTAACTTATTGAGACCCTTCCTCAAAAATTAAGAAGGAGGACTAGAGATTTAGCTCAATGGTGCAATGCCTACCTGGCAAGCATGAGGTGAGCCTGATTTCTGTTACCTCTCCCCAAAAAGAAAAGTTAAATATGGGTTGAGGATATAGTTCCATGTGAAGACCTTGGTTTAAATTCCCAGTACCACCAAAGGGGAAAAGAAAACAAAAGAAAAAAAAGGAAGAAATTATTTGAAACTAACAGAACTGTGGAACTGGAAGGATCAATTTTTTTCTTTCTTTCTTTCTTTTTTTTTTTTTACTTTTTTTAAATTTTGAAAAAATAAAAAAAGATAAAAATGATGCAGAATTTCAAAAAAGGAAAAAAGCAAGTTATAGATGTATGCATGTATATATTACAGATCTGTGTTCTCTGATTACTAGCTTTACAACTTTAATGTACTTTATTATGATATTCTTTCTTCCCCTGTTGATTTGCTAATTAGTCTTTTATAATTTTTTAATGGTTACTGTAGGCAGTAGAGTATATAGCCTAGATATTATAGTGTACCTGAAATTGGTATGTTTACACCTTCCTAACAGTGTAAGACTATCATTAATGACTCTAGGTCCCTTCTGCTTTTTAGTGTGCTACCGTTATGCATTGTTTTTAACTTTGAATATACATTTGTATCTCTTTAGACTATTTACCCTTCCCGATGTTCTAGCTTTTTATCTGCTTTGTGGTTTCAGAGTCACTAGGTTTCTCTTGGTTGAATTCTCTTTACTATTTCATTTTTGTACATGTATTGGTGACAAACTTTTGCTTTTTGCATATTTGAAATGTGTTTATTTTGCCCTTATATATCAAAAGGTTATTTCCACTGGACCTTAAATTCTAGATTGAGAATGTCCTTTATATTTTCCATCTTTTTCATTTCTGTATTCAATCTGGATCATTTATACTGGTCTGACTTCTAGTCAGTAATTCTCTGTGGAGATATGTTTAATTTGCTATTAATTGATTTTTTCTCTGAGAATTTGTGTGTGAAATCTTAATATATTTTATGTGTTCACTGAAATTCTTTTTTTAATGTTGTGTACATATTAACCAGAATATTTTAAAATCTTTGGAGATTTATTTCTATGGTATTTTTTCTGGTTTTCCTCAGTGGCACAAGTACCTGACTGGCAAGGGTGAGGTCATGAGTTCAATTCCCGGTACTAAAAAAAAGAAAAAAAAATGGTGGTTTGATGGTTTTCAGTCATTTGGTCATAATTTTTTAAACATACCTCAATTTTTAATTATATTCTGAATATTTTATATTAAAATATTTAGATATTTCTACCTTCCTTCAAAGAAGATTAAATTAGGGCACACAGATAAGGTATAAGCATATTACATTAATCCTTTTGCTTTACTAGGGCTGATCTATGTCCATTTCATTTTTGTTTTCTGTAGTATGATATTCTTCTGAATATCTTCTAGGTTTCAGTTGAAAGTCTGTGGTATATTCCAATGCTATTGCACCTTTGCAAGCCTTCAACTTCAGTGTCTGTCTAGTTAACATTGTTTGGATAGTAAAATCTATTTAGCTTTTTAACTTCCCAGCTGTTCCTCTGCTGGTTGTCTTAGAATTTCACACAATATTCATGTAATTTAGGAACTGGAAAATGTCACTAGGGGAGTTTGTATATTCACTTTTCGAATCACTTCCTTGCAGTTCCTGTTTTATTTATTATACTGTTCACCAGCTCCCATTGCTTTGACTTCTCTATGCTCTGTGCTCTGTTTCCTCATACCAGGGACACTTTTGTTTTCTGATAATATTCTCTTCCCCCACAATGTCAGTTATCAAATAACTTCAGGTAAAAGCTGGCATAAATGTAGAACTCACCTTCTAAGATTTAATTCCTTTCTCTCAGGGGTTGTAGCCTTTTAAATCCAGCATGTAGTCCTTGCTGTCCAATGCTTTTGAGTGCGTGATTTATGTACAGGTGAGCACCTTTATTCTGAAAATCAGAAATGCTCCAAAATCCAAAACTTTTTGAGCACCAACATGACACCACTCCACACTTTACTTCATGTGATGGGTCAGAGTTAGAATCTAGGTGCTGACACTATCATGTAAAATGCCTTTCAGACTGTACATGAAACATAAATGAATTTGGGGTTTAGACTTGGATTGCATCCCCGAGAGACCTCATTGTATGTATAAAAATGTTACCAAATCCAAAAATCTGAAATACTTCTGGTCTCAGGAATTTCAAATAAGACATATTCAACCTATGTTTTGTCTAGACTTTGTGATGGGAGAATTAATATAAATACTTATATATAATAATTATAACTACTTAAAAACTATAAATAAAGTCTGCATAATTTAGTTTACATAATTTTTTGTGAACAAGCATTATATAAATAGTAATTCACACAGGAGTTGTTTCATGTATTCCAGCAACTCAAGGAAAGTCACAGGGAAGATTAACAGAATAAAAATCCCCTTTTCCTTACTTCCTCAGCACTTTATTTAAATCACAGAACAAAATGCTCCCCCCTTTTGATATAAAAACATTGGGTGGACTGGTATTGCATTTTACATATGATATGGCACAGAGACTCACATATTGAGAACTTGAGTCTCTGTGTAGCAGAGTTCAGAGGTGAGGAGCAAAGAGGTAATTGGATCATGTGGCTATGGAATAGGGGTTAGGGAGTGAGGAAGTTGGTTCCAGCTGGAGGAAGTCAGTCACTTGGGGTATGACTTTGAACTGTGTATCTTATTCCTTGCCTTTCTCTTTGGCTCTAGCACTTCCCCTCTCTCTCTGTTCATCCACTAAGCCCTTTCACAGTGAAGGTTTATCTTATTTTAGGCCCACAGTTATGCAACCAGCCAACCATGGACTGAAACCTTTAAAGCAGCCCAAATAAATTTATCCTCTTCTAAGTTGTTTTTATGAGGTATTTTTATCATAGTGACAAGAAGCTAAATAACATACCAAGAGATTAAACTCAATGCTAGAGTGCTTGCTTAGCATGCATGGGGCCCTTGATGAAAGAAAAAAGGGAAAGAGAAAGAGAAGCAAAGAAAAAGAGAGAGAAAGAAAGAAGAGAGGGAGAGAGATTTTGATAGATTTTTGTACTCTTTTTTTAGTTGAAAACAGTCCAATAGTCTGTTATATTCTTTTATTTCCTCTTTGTATCTTCAGGCTAATAAGTGGCAATTTTTGTGCATTTATTTTCTTTATTAGGAGCATAGAGTGGCAGCTCTCCAAGAAATTGTTCGACTCTTGAGACCTGGTGGGAAGGCACTCATTTATGTCTGGGCAATGGAGCAAGAATATAATAATCAAAAGTCCAAATATCTTAGAGGAAACAGAGTTAGCCAAAGAGAGAAAGAGGAGATAAAGAGCAATAAATCTACACAAGCATTGCTTGAGCAGATATTTGACACAGGCAGTCAAAACTCAGCATCTTCTGTCACCTCCATTATTGATATTCAGAAGAAAGAATCCAGTTCTAAGAAATTTACTAATTCTGAGCTACCTATTCATACTAATAGGACTTCTTTTTCATTGTCAAGATGTACTGGTTCCCTGGCATCTTAAGACAAAGACTTGTTAAGACAAAAGTCCTGTTGAGGCCTTCGGTTCTATAGGATCCCATGACCCAAGTCTTGTCCTTCATCATTACTACCATGTGTTCCGCGATGGAGAATTAGAAGCTACTTTCTAGACTTTGAGTAAAATCAGCATTCTGCAAAGCTACTATGATCAGGGGAATTGGTGTGTTATTCTTCAAAAAGTCTAAAAAAAAAGTTCTGATTATTTCTGTGGGCACATGTCATATGTAGAAAAGAAATATTCAGCTTTTTTAGAAAGGAGACTAAATTAATTATCCCTTTAATTAAAGAAAAAACTTGGAAAAATACAAAAGGAGAGCTCCTTAGGATATTCAGTTCTAAGAACTACTTAGGACACATTCAATCAGCTACTGTTGACTGACTTCATGAAAGTGGGTTTCTCCTACATGACAACTAAGAGTGGTGTTTAAATATAATTGAAGTTATTTGTGGAGTCTTTGGGATCCTTGTAGAATAGTATCACATTTTGAAGATAATCTTTTGTTATAAAATGTTATTGAAGGACTGTAGTGAAGTTCTATAATATTTTAATAAAGATAATATTCCTGAAGCATTATCTGTGACTAGTAGCTTCTTAAAATCATAACCATGGTTTTTGTCATCATACCTTATTAGCACATGGTTTAACACATAGTGAGTGCTCAGTAAAATTTTAATCTGATAATACTTATAAGTTAATAAGAGCTCAATTCACCACTTATTAAGTCCCTGTTAGGTGCTAAATACTGTTGTAAGTACCAGGAATGGAGCAGTGAGAAAAGAACAGAGGCTTGGAATATAGCTCAGAGGTCCAGTGTGTCCTTACTTGTGTGAGTCCCTGAATCTGATCCCTACCACTGTAAGAAACAAAAAGGACAAAGCTCTTGCACTCATGTAGCTTACATTCTAGAAGGAGAGAGTGAGACAACAGGTAGATAAATACTGTTGACAAATAGTGGTAAATACCATGAAAAAGTTATTTCATAAGTGACTGAAATCATTACTGACTGACTCTGACTGATTTATTACTGTGAGTTGTCATATTCTTAATTCATTCAATTAGGTGTTAAAATACATCCTAAATAAATTGTGGCTGCCTAGACAATTACATATTTTTCTATTATGTACCATTTCCCATGTATCAAACTTCCAGAATGTGTTGTTACTAATAATAGATCTTAGAGGAGATAATGAGCATTTTGTCATGATATTTCCATGCAAGATCAAGGTGCATTGTTTTCTCCAAATGAATGTATAAAACTTATGATACTAGAATAAAGTGTATGGGGTAAAACAATTTAATTTATGTATGTTTGTTTCAGTACCGGGAACCGAATGCATGCCTTTATGCTTGTTAAGCAGGCACTGTGCCACTGAGCTATATCACTGGCTCTAAAGTTTTATTTCTGGTATAGATTCTAGGATTTCATATTAAAATTTGAATTTTGATCCATGCTAGTAAATTTTAGAATGTAGAAATAGTTGTCTAGGAAGATGAAAACTATTAAAATCAACTCAAGAAAAAGAAAACTAAGATATTAAAAAAATAGCACAATTCAGAAGTTGGCTATAGAATCAGAACTCCTGAAAGCTGAATTCTAGCTCTGCCATTTATTAACTGTGACTTTGGGTGAATTTCTTAACTTTTTGTAAAATTGAGAGAGTTGTTAGGAAATGTCACTGAAATAATACTTGTGTAGGAGCTTTATGATGTTAATACAGTATGCGTTGTGTAAATGTTTCTTATTATACCTTTTAAGAAGGCCTGGAGGAGTTTTAGGTAATGAGTGATGCCAACTCTGATTTGCTAATTATATAATAAAATACACATCTGCTTGTTCTTGTCAGTTAAGGCAGATGTGTCAAGATTCCCTGCAATTATTATGCAGTCCTAGAAATTTAGTCATGCGTGTTGTAGTACTGTGGCAATTTTATGCCCACTTCATATTTTAACATTGATTTCAATGCCCTCCCAAAGTGCACTTCTTAGATGAGGTAAGTTGGGCTAATGATTCTAAAGAAGAAAATATTTTCAAGTCAGACACAGATTTGAAATTAAACTTCACCTCTTAGTAGTTGTGGGACTTTGGAGAATATGCATGTGTAAAGAGAGGATAGTAATACCTCGTCAGAAGTTTGTTGGATGTATTATAAAAGGGAATATGTAAAATAACCCTAAATGTATTGCATAATGGATAGTTGATAAATGCCAGCTTCTTCCTTCCTTCCTTCCTTCCTTCCTTCCTTCCTTCCTTCCTTCCTCCCCTAACTGCATAGTTGACAGTAATCTGGTTTTCACCTTTTTTTGATCAGTGTGTGTATATTTGACACTGACATTCATTAATTCAATTCATTTGATAGAGATTTACTGATTACCTACTATGTTTTAGGCACTATTTTAAGAAGAGACCATTAAAATGAGACTAAAACACATTCAGAGATTCCAGATCATTATAAGCAATGGAAAGGCAGGTGATTGATGTCACTTTATTTTTGGTAAATCCCTTAAAAAGGAACTGGTTTCCCAAGAACCAGGCATACATGAGCACAATCTTCAAATACCCTTTACAGAAACAAGGGGGAAATAAACAATGGTGGGAAAAGAGGTAAGAGCTTTATTGCTGTCTTGTCTTCTAATGTGGCACTATTTACAGTCTCCTAAAAATTTAAAAAATAAGGGTCTGTGGGGATGTTTTATCAGACCAGAAAGTTTTACTGTCTTTGCCCTTAGAAAAGCAAATAATGTGTACTCTGGCTTTATAATTTCTATGAAGGAAAAACAGACATGTAAGGAAATGAAAGCCCTTAAAATCTGTTTTAAAGGAACAACATGAGAGCTAAGAAATTTTTGTCCAGTTCAGAAGGTGTTTTTAACCTTGTGGTCCATCAAAAAACTTCTGAAGGTTTTTGAAATAACCTAAAATTATATGCAAAACTTTCTGTGCAATTGCATTTGTACATCTTTGCAAGAGGATCCATATATTCATCCACTTTCCACACACAAAGTATGGATCCAGGTGTAATCTTCACTCACTTAAGCTCATGTGATTTAAAGACAGCTGAATCTAAGCACAGTACATAAAGGTGTTGCCTGAAGTTTTGCAGCACACAAGTTTCCAAATGTGAGCAGCATGTGTGTGTGTGTGTGTGTGTGTGTGTGTGAGGGAGTGGTATGTCTGGATGAGTATTACCTGGGAGCAGTCCCTGGCCCTACCCTTGAGATCCTATATGGAGAAATGACTGTGAGTACAAACTCAAGCATTAATGGTATATTTCTTGAAGTTTTGTTTGTGACTAACCTTGGGCAGGGATGGGAAACACAGGATACTGTGAATCTTCCTGGTTAACAAACTTTTTTTTCTCAATAATAAACACAAGCCTTAGTTATAAATATCCCCATTAAGTACAAAGTAATGAAACATCTACATTTTGAGGCAGACCAAAAGAAATAACAATGGTTTAAAAAATTTCACAGATTATCACTAGTTACTAGACTGTATAAGTAGTTATAAGATGGTTAGTATCTATACTGACCTATTGTACTACCATGGTGGCAGAGGAATGGTATTCCAATAGACTCAGGCCTAGGCTTGCACCTAACTGTATGGCCAGGGGACTGGAATGCTTTGGCTGGCTTCAACCTATCCAATGCTTGTGCATTTCTTAGTATCATAAGTCCCATGCAAACTATGCAACTGAAAATGAGCAAGTTTCCCAAAGCATATTTGAGTTATACTAAACAATACCTGGGCACTGTGCTATAATAGCAAGGATTTTACATTGCTCTAAATCTTCTCTAGAAAAAAAAGGTACAAATGAATCCACACTGTACAAGCTTGCAACACAGTTGCATTATAGATCTCTGGTAAGGCTGAAATGATGTGACAGCATTGCCTGGCCAGGATCACTGTATCCATGGGAGTAATAGTGATGTCTACACTGCTATCAGGAACAGTAAGAACTACTTTAATTCAGAGCAGCAGCTAGAAAGACTTTGGTGTCCAGCGATAACAGCAGGAGTAAGCAATGTCCCTCCTAGGAGATCTCAAATTTAATATTCTTTTTTTAAAAAAATTTTTTATTCAAAGGGATAAAACAGAAAAAGGAGAGAAATATTACAGAATTTCAAAAAAAACCATAAACAGTAAGAAATCACTAGCTGATAAATTACATATTGCTCTTTTAAAAATAGTTGTTCAAGTTACAAAATTAAAGCACACAAAATGGACACTCAAGCAGTGAGACTACAAACAGATCTGTTCAACAGTCATATAAGAACTAAGAAATATGGGTAACAATCCGGCACACATAAATATACATGCAGTTATATCTTTTATGGCACTTCCTATTTTCACCTTTTTACAATAGAAATTATACATTTTTTAATTAAAGAGAGAAAAAACAAAGTAGGTATTCATGATCTTTTGAATTTCCATGGGATCTGTAGTAATTTTTCCCTTTTCAGTTCTTATTGCATGAATTTGAGTTTTTTTCTTTCTTTCTCTTGATAAGGTTAGCTAGGGGTTTGTCAATTTTGTTGATTCTCTCAAAAAACCAGGTTTTTGATTCATTAATTCTTTGTATTTTTTTTTTTTTAGTTTCAATTGCATTGACTTCTGCTCTAATCTTTACAATTTCCTCTCTTCTATGAGCTTTGGGTTTAGCTTGCTCTTCTTTTTCTAGAAGCTTGAGATGGAGCATTAGGTTGTTTATTTGTGCTCATTCTGTTTTCTTGATATGACAGTTTATTGCTATATATTTGCCTCCTAAGACTGCTTTCATTGCATCCCACAGATTACAGTATGTTGTTTCTATATTTTCATTGAATTGTAGGTATTGTTTTATTTCTTCTTTAATTTTATCTGCAGCCTAATGGTTGTTCAAAAGGCTATTATTTAATTTCCATGTATTTATATAGGTTTTACAATTTCTTTTGCCATTAATTTCTAATTTCATTGCACTATGGTCAGATATTATGCATGGTATGATTTCAAAACCTTTGCATTTACTTAAGAATGTTTTATGGGATAATATATGGTCTATTTTGGAGAACATCCCATGTGCAGCTGAGAAGAATGTGTATTCTGATGTGGTTGGGTGGAACACTCTGTAAACATCTACTAAGTCCAATTGCTCACAGGTATGATTCAGTTCTGTTATTTCTTTGCTGACTTTTTGTCTAGTTGATCTATCTCTTTGTGACAATGGGCTGTTAAAATCTCCTGTTATAATTGTGTTCTTGTGTATTTGGTTTTTCGTGTCCATTAGTATCTGTCTTATATAGTTGGGTGCTCCTATATTTGGTGCATATATATTTATAATTGTTAGTTCTTCCTCTTGAATTTTACCACTAACAAGTATATAGTGACCTTCTCTATCTCTTTTAATCATTTTAGGTTTGAAGTTCATGTTGTCTGCAAATAGAATAGCTACCCCTGCTTTTTTCTGGGTTCCTGTTGCATGGAATACTGTTTTCCATCCTTTGACTTTTAATCTATGAGTTTCCTTTTGGGTCAGATGTATTTCTTCTATACAGCATAGTGTGGGGTCCTGTTTCTTGATCCATTCTGTCAATCTATTTCTTTTTATAGGTGAATTGAGGCCATTTATATTTATGGATATCACTAATATGTTCTGGCTCGACTTTGCCATGCTATGTTCCAGTTGTTTCTTTCTGCTTTTCCTCTTACTTAATTGCTTATCCTACTCGGTGGTTTCTTTCTGTTGTTGTTTTGGGGATTGTGGTCATTTTTATCTCTGTCTAGTATGTCCTTCAATACTCTTTCTAGGGTTGGTTTGGTAGACATGAGTTTCCTCAGTTGTTCTTTGTCATGGAAGTATCTTGTTTCTCCATTAAATTTGAATGAAAGTTTTGCTGGGTACATCAGTCTGGGTTGAAGATTGTTTTCTTTCAGGGCTTGAACTACCTCCTCCAAGCTCTTCTTGACTTGAGGGTTTGTGCTGAAAAGTCTGCCATGATTCTAATGGGCTTTCCCTGATAGATGAGTTGTGTCTTTTCTCTGACAGGTTTTAATATTGTTTTTATGCTGTATGTCTGAGATCTTAATTATTATGTGTCTGGGTGTGGATTTATGTTGATTGTGACTGTTTGGTGTTCCAGATGCCTCACTTATCTGCCTATCAGATACTTTCCCCATGTTTGGGAAATATTCTGCTATTACTTCTGTAAATACTTTATGTATGTCATTTGCCTGCACTCCTGTATCTTCACTAATGCGCATTATTCTTATATGGTTGCTCTTGGCATCATCATGAAGCTTCTGGATTGTCATTTCATGCTGCTTTGTTATTTTTAAAAGTTATATCCTTTCCTGATCACTAACTGTGATCCTGTCCTCAAGGTCTGAAATCCTATCCTCAGCTTCCTTTAGGCAGTTTTGCATGGTTTCATTAGAATTTTTCATTTCTTGGATGTGTCTTTGAGTTTGTTTCATGAATTCTGCTTGTTTTCTATATTGTTCATTCAAAGTTTCAATCAGTTTCCCATGCTCATGTACTTTTTTCTCTAGTTCTTCTTTAGCTGCATTCAACAACTCCTTTACTAAAGTTGTTATTTCTATCTTTACATGGGAGACTACTTCTAATTTGATTTTCTCTATAGCCTGATGCAGTTGTTTTTTTTTATTTCACTGGCTATCTTTTCAGAGATTCCCAGTGTGTTGCTTTTGGCGTCCTCTATTTCAATGTCTCCTATACTTGCTTCTGGTGAGCTATATGTTTGAGACTGCATTTTGCTTTTCTGTTTTGTCATTTTCACTCTGTCTGGTGTTTTCTATGTGTAGGAGGCATCACACACTCTTTTCAGACACACCAAAGTCTTACAGTTAGTTGGAGGTGGTTTTACTACTGGCCCTATTTATCCCCTGTACACCTCTATTTTAGGGGTATACTCACCACACTGATACAGTCAATCCAGTGTAGTCCAAAGTTCATCACCTGGGAGCAAAGTTCCAAATTCTCTCACTCTAATTGAATACCACTGAGATCTTCTGTTGTTCCAGGTGGGAGGGTGGGCCCATCTGTAGCAGTCCAGGGCAGTTTTCAGTCTTGGGCATGCCTCCTCAATGTTCCCGGTGGCAGGGCATGCCCACAGGGGAGGTTCAGGCTAGCCTTCCCCTGAGGTGGGCTTGCACTGAGTTACAGGTGGCAGGGCAGGCCCATGGTGGAGGTTACAGGCAGCTTACACCTGATGCAGTTTTCTGCTAAGTTCCCAGAGGCAGGGTGGGCCCAAGGTGGAGGTCCTGAGCAGCTTACCCCTGATGCAGGCTTCAGCTCAGTTCCCGGAGGCAGGGCGGGCCCAAGGTGCAGGTCCTGAGCAGCCTATGCCTGATGCAGGCTTCTTCTCAGTTCCCGGAGGCAGGGCGGGCCCAAGGTGGAGGTGCTGGGCAACTTACCCCTGATGCAGGCTTCATTCAGCTCAGTTCCTGGAGGCAGGGTGGGCCCAAGGTGGAGGTCCTGAGCAACCTATGCCTGATGCAAGATTTTGCTCAGTTCCCAGAGGCAGGGCAGGCTCACAGTGGAGGTCCTGGGCAGCCTATGCCTGATGCAGGCTTCTTCTCAGTTCCCGGAGGCAGGGCGGGCCCACGGTGGAGGTGCTGGGCAACTTACCCCTGATGCAGGCTTCAGCTCAGTTCCCGGAGGCAGGGCGGGCCCAAGGTGGAGGTTCTGGGCAGCTTAGCCCTGATGCAGGCTTCTGCTCCTAATTTAATATTCTTAAATATTAAATTCAATATTCTTAAAGAGCTTTATAGTCACTCCTCTAAATCCAGCTGGAACTACTGCCAACAAACTTGGATCTTTAAATGGCATTGGAGATAACTGGATCTCAAGGTGGCAAGGGCTAACTGATGGCACTTAATCACCAAAAGTATGTTGAATTTGATTACCATGGTAGTGGAATTAAAACTGAATCCCAGAGACCTATGACATTTGTTTAGTTCGCTACAATATTCCTAAAAGAAGTATAAAGAATCTACTAAATTCTTGATATGTATAAGTAGAAAATTTCTAGGTCAAGTCTTAATTTGAATCATCAAAAAGCAGTTGCAGACCATTGATCAATTCCCAGAATTGAAGCAGTGTACAGACCCTGAACCCTCTGAGGAGGACTTTGCTATAATGCCAAAAGCTTACCCTGTTAATATTTCTCTCATATGTCTGTAAAGAGACCTATGACCTTTAGGCAAGGTAACTGCATTGGAGAAAAGGAAATTAGCCTTTGGTAAACTGCTGAACACTAACCCTGATTCTTAGACTCAAAATGTCACTGTGGACTGTTAAAAGTAGAGGCTTACCTGGGGTGCCAGGAAACCAAGCAACCACTCCCTTGGTGAATGGCTGTGAGCGTGGCAGGCTGCAGTGGCCCAGGACAGGAGACATTGGCATCTTCTGAGACCCATGCCATGCTGGGACCTGGGGCATCAGGAAACGAAGCAATGACTCCCCTCCTTGTTTTGTTTAATTTCAACATACATGAAAGTATGGACAGCTATTTTAAAGAGACTGAGAGATACTATGATAGCCATTGGTGACTTCCCTATTGTCTGGCTTTGAAGACCTAAAACACCTTCCTCATTCTGTTCAGATCATTTTTATAATATGTTGTTTTGTATGAATTCTCTGTATGCAAAGATATGGACAACTATTTGGAAGAAAACAGACAATATAATAGTGAAGATCTCTTGTTGTCTAGCTTTCAAATTTATATCTCTTACAGTGCTTTCTTATGTCCTGTTTTGTTGTGTTTAATTTTACCCCCTTTAAAATAAAAAAGACCAAACAAACAAAAAAAGTAGAGGCTTATGGAGTTTAGGTGATCAATGGACTTGTAGTTCACATCCATCTCATAGTAGGACCAGTAGATTCCTAATGCCATACTGTGGTTATCTCCCCAGTCCCAGAATGAATAACAAGCAGACACACTCAGCAACTGGCAGAATCCTTACATTGGTTCCTTGACCTGTGGAGTGTGGACTGTTAGTGTATGAAAGTTTAAGTAGAGGCATGGAAATCCCTCTCTAATAATGTAATAAGATAAAAACAATCCCACATTCATGGAGAGATTTGCAGAGATTAGTGCCACCTTCAAAAATAAAAAATCAGAGGTGTGTCTTCTTGAAGGAGGCAGGAATAGTGATTTCTACTACATTCCATTTCAGTTCATCTTTTTGGCCAGTATGGAAAACAGATGAATCTTGGAGATGACAGTGGCTTATTAGAAACAACAGATGATTGAAGCTGCTGCTGTTTCAGATGTGGTTTAATTAGTTGAGAAAATTAACATCCTCCTTTGTTAGCTGCTTTGCAACTAAATTAACTACCAAAATATATTTGCAACTTGTTTTGCTTTTTCTTAGATTGTGTTAACCAAATGTATTATTTGGGTAGTTTGAAAGTTAATTATTTAGTTTGTTTAGTAATAAGCAAGGCAAATTTTGGATCCTTGATCTGCATAAAACATAGATATTTAAATAAAAGATCTTAGTATAGATCTTTAATAAATCTAAAATTGTGATTCATTTAGCGATAATGGTTGCTCCTCAAGTCCTCACAGAAGGCACACCCTCATGACCAGTTATTCAAATGTCTTCCCAGGCTTTTTCAGCCTTTATTGATTACTTTCTGCCATAAATTCCATACCACATGTAGTGTGGTCCTCAAAATTTAGGACTGTGAATTGATTCTGTTTTGTTCTGTTTACAGTCACTTCACATGGTCAGTCACCAAGTCCCTCTGACTACATGCCTGGGGTGAGTTGCAAAAGGAACAACTCCAACCCTCAAAACATCAGGCAGTTAGGTTGTTGTACATGTTGATTACTAGGTAAGGGGATGTCATGTGACATTAAGTTGCTAAATGTACAAATAAACACCCCTACAATGAGGAAGTGGTTCTTTCCTCCCATTGGGAGAAAGAGGTCTCTACGTGATGCTGGCTTTGTCTCTTCTTTATTTTTCTCATCCTTTCATCTTCATTTATCTTGTCTTCACCCTGGGAACCTCCAAAGCTGTGCCAGTGGTGGCAATAAAAGACACATTATAGAGCAATTTGAAGTTGACAAAAGAATTGAGAAAAAGATATATTAGGTATTTTCCATATATACCCAAACCCCACAGATTCATAACTTCCTTCATTTTCAATAATACCCATGAAGTGGAACACATTTTACAATTGATAATTCTAAATTGCCACACTGTCAGCCCCAAAACATTGTTTACATTTAGGGTTCACTTTGGTGTATATTCTTTGTGCTTGAATATATTTACAGTGACATGGGTCTATTATATTATCTTGCAAAATAGTATACCCTCATGAAAATCATCTGTGTACAGTTTATGTATCTTACTCATTCTTCTAATGCCAGCAATGCCTTTTTAATTGTTTTTACAGTTTTGTCTTTTCCAGAACATCACATAGTTGAATTCATACAGTAATATAGCCTTTTCATTTCAGGTTTTTATTTAATAATATGCATATAATCTTCTTCTATATCTTTTCATAGCTTGAGAGATCTTTGTTTTTTAATTTCATACTAGACAATATTCCATTGTCTAAATGTACCATGGTTTATTTATTCATTCTGAAGGATATATTAATTGCTCCCAAGTCTTCAGCCCTTATAAATAAAGTCACTAGGAAGATCTCTTGAAGGTTTTTGTGTAGAAATAAGTTTTTAAAGACCTTGGTGAACACTAAAGAGTAATTTCTAAATCATACAATGAGTATGTTTAGTTTTATAAGAACCCCTCACAGTCTCTTCCAAAGGGGATATACTATTTTGGACCAGCAAGGAGTGAGAATTCTTGTGGTTTCACATCTTGGTCAGAACTTAGAATTGTCATTATTCTGGATTTTGATGATTGTAATACACATGTAGTACTATTTCATTGTATTGATGTGCTTTTCCCTGATGGCCTGTGATTTCTCCAGTTAACTTGCCACCTCTTCTTTAGTGAAGGATCTGGGAAGGACTGTGGCCTATTTTAAAATTATGAGTTATTTTTTCTTTTTAAATCATATTTTAATACACTCATACAATTATGTTTTAAAGTAACATAATTATAATGATCTCTTGCTTAATTTACAAATATGTCATCTTAAAGAAAGATTAAAATAATAATAATGCCCTGTGCAAAGCTGAAAAGTGTGAATGAAATAGCACAAGAAGAACAAGAAAGTGTAGAAAGCAGGTGTGTATTATTCTGCTAATTAATGAGTTATTGTTCATATTGCATGATCATACAAAGTGTCGATAATATAAAATATCATGTGTACATACATCAAAAGGAAGTAAGAGAGGAAGTCATGTAGACATCTGATTTAAATTACTTGTGGTGCACTTCAAAACTTCATAAAATAGATGTATGCTTGGCATGACTGAGTAATATTAGGGAGATCTGCATGCTAAAATGAAGCAGTTAAGGGACAAAACAGTGCAGGAGCTTAGGGAAACAGCAAGGATTTCTATCATGTGTGCTTGTGGTGAGGTTTTTAGCTCTGATGTGATCTGATCTCAACCATGGTTGCTAGGGTGGTGCTGTTGAGAGTCAATGGGACCTTTGGATGGTAGAGCCTGTTAAGAGATCCCTAGACCATCAGGAGTGAGGTATTTCTTGTGCAAACCATTTGGTAGTTCTTAAAAGAGAATTGTTTTTTTTAAAAGAGCAAGACTAATTCTGACAATTTTTTCTCTTCTCCTAGTTCAAAATATAGTCAGTCACTTGCTTCCTACCACCCTGCTAGTGCTACTTACTGTGATGTGATTACAGACAAGAAATGAGCTGAGGTCACTGCTTTGCCCTTGAAACTTCAAAACTTGAGCTAACAAGCCTTTCCTTTTAAAAATAGTTCTTACTGTGATGAAAAAATGACTACTACATTAAGGTTTTCAAAATTTATTCTGAGTGAAAAGATTAAATATCATGTAGTATGCAAAGCACTGTTAAGTCTTAAATAGTTAATACTGTGCTTTTAAGGAGCTGATATTCCAACTTTAGAGACAAGTATACAGCAATGCAAATACTATATATGATAATACTGTTATGTATTACATGATAATACTATGTTAGGAATTTTGAAGAAACAATAAAGAATTCCGTGTACCCAAATAAAGGAGGTGATATCTAAGCTGAAGAAGCAAAGATGTAGATCTAATCCACTTTCCTTTGTTTCTCATAGTTCTAAAGATAGATGACTCCCCCAAATAAGTCTAAGGCTCTTATCATTCCTGGGTCAATCTTAGAAAGATATCTGAAACCTATTTCTCAAAAACTTAACAAGACTTAGATTAGATTATTGCTATAGTTCTTGTAACATGGCTCTTCAGGTATTTCCCAAATTGTATTGCTATTATTATCCTTTGATCTTTTATCTAGAAAAATACATGAACAAACTTTTTCTACTTTTTCAGATTATGTATTCATCTCTCTACATGTTTTTCTATCCTTTCTGTATTAGAGGGAAAAACAAAACTTAGCAAGACAAAACAAAACAAATTCCCATAAAAACATGAAACCAAAAGATTGTATAAAACCACAGTACAAGGTGATCTACAACAATTGCTGTGTTGATTCTTATTATCATCAATAGAATTGTCTATATCATCAGGCATCAATGAATATAGCAGTATAATTGAATATAACAATACATAACAATATTGGTAAAAATAAAACATTGTAGACAGCATAAAACTTCAAAGGCAGGTAATAATCAAACCAGAGTGGATATTCTAGTGAATCTTGTCACCTTAAGTGCAGTTGCCTATACTCTCAGACTTGATACTATCAATCATAACAGCTTTGAATGAAATCTATCAATATAAAACAGCAATCTAACAAACCAGATTCGATTACGATCAGTCATGGTAAAACAGTGTAGGTTTTACAGAGTTTTAGATTAACTTAATAGGAAATTAAGGATGATTACCATACTATATCCTGTTATATTCAGGATTAGTGTCTGTGCCCTCAAATCTAGTACAGAATATAATACATCTAAGCAGAGTAGTGTGAGTAATGTGGGTTTTAAATCCTGGTGCACTATTAACAATATAGTGTATTAAGGCCATCTATGTTATAGATTCTAGTTATCCTTCTCTGCCTCATTTCTGCTAGGCTATTTTTCTGCCTTTGTTTGTCTAGTTTTATCTTTCATTCTACTGCCTGCCCCACTCATTGAGGTCTTTCTGCCACTGTTCCTAAAATCTCATTTTTTTCCTCTCTAGAATGTCCTTCATTATTCTCTGTAGGGTTGAATTGGTGATCACAAACTCCTCCAGTTTCTCTTTGTCATGGAAGCATCTTGTTTCTCCATTATTTTCTAGTGACAGCTTTGCAGCTTACCTCAATCTGGGTTGGAGGTTATTTTCTTTCATGGCTTGGAATATTTTGCTCCAAGTTCTCCTTGATCTGATAGTCTGTGTCAAGAAGTCAGCCATGATCCTAATGGGCTTACCTTTATAGGTAATCTGTTTCTTTTCTCTGACAGCTTTTAATATTATGTTTTTGTATTGAATTTCTGGTATCTTGATTATTATATGTCTGGGTGTAGCTCTGTTTTGGTTGTAGGTGGCTGGAGTTTTATATGCCTCACATAACTGAATGCCATTTTCTTTTCCCATGCTTGGGAATTTTTCCTTAATTATTTCCATGAATAGCCTTTGTAATTCACCTGTATGTATTCCTGCTTCTTTGTTCACATTGTTTATTCTTAAATTGTAGATTCTCTTTTCATCTTCTAGCCTTCATATTGTTACTGCCTGTTTCCTTGTTATTTTTAAGAGATCTTTCCTTTCATGATCACACATTGCAAATGTCTTCAAGTTTTGATAGTCTATCCTTAGTTTCTTTTAAGGCATTTTGCCAGTTTTCAATGGAGTTTTTAATTTCCTGATAGTCTCTTTGAATCTGCTTCATGTATTGTATATTTTCTTTATATTCTTTATTGAATATTTCTCTACTTTTTTTGTGTTCCTCCATTCTTCCATCTGTATCTTTCTGAGAGATGCTTCCTGAGAGCATTTTTTTTATTACTCTACTCATATCCTGCTTTACCTGATTTAATATTTCAGCTTTGAGCTCATCTACAAGGTTCCAAAGATATCTCTTAATGTCCAATGAAGCCATGTCTGATGTTGTGTGTTTACCCTCTTCAGTCTCCCTTGTTTTTTCCCTCTCCTGGATCAGAGCTCTCAGGGTTCTGGGCTGGGGGCCTCCTCCTGCCTCTCTCTCCTGTCATGGTCCTGCTTCCTTCACACAGGTTACAGTGCAGGTCCCAGCCCCCTTCCCTGTTGGCCATGGTTCCTCTGAAGCACACAGGTGAGGGACATCCACCCTCTCCTGACTGCTCTTGTCACTCCACCATAGTTCTTAAATTCTGGGTTCTTCACCCTGCATGGGTCTTCTGCCCTAGAAATTTCCCATATTATTTGCTATATTGTTTCAACTACTATACAAACCTGTTCTCAAAAAAGAATTTAACCCAACTCATTTCCTGAATGGAAAGTGACTTAAATTTAATTTCATTTTCCCTTAGATTTTCACTTAATGAGGAAGACAGCAGCTACTACAGAACAGTCAGTTTAAAAATTGATATGCATTACAGGGTCAGGGACCTTAATGAAACTGACTTCATGTTTTATCTAGATTGTATGATAGTCCCCAGCCCCATTCATTTTATGCTCTATTATCTGATGGAAGTTTTCTTAAAATAAGCATATAACTTACAAAATATATGAAAAAATATAAGGGAAACACCCAAAACACAAGGCACTGCAAAATATTTGTGCTGTGTTCAGTATTAAAATTTCCTGATTTTTCTCTCCTGCTTCTTCCACTGATCAATTATAGTTACTTGCTCATTGGTGTTGCTTTTCCTAGTCCTCACTGAAACCTGTTCTTTATTTCTTTATTTTTATTTTATTTTAAAGAAATAAAGCAATAAATACAAAATTTGAGAACATGATAATGGGAGAGTAACAAGGGCTAATGCACTGTGTATCATCTTCAAAGTAGTTACTCAGAGTATGAGATATACAAGTGAAAAATTGAAGCAATATTAGCACAAACCTTTCAATGAACTAAGAGAAATTAGTTGTATAATTATCTTAACTGTCTTGAATATGTATATATGAAACCTGTTCCCATGAAACCTGTTCTGTGCTCTTATGCAATGTTCTGTACACTTTTCTCCATGTGACGTTCCGTCAAACATCTGCTTACTCATTTCTAAGATCCTGAAAGACAGGAGTCAGATTATTTCATCTCTGGGTACCTGCTCACTAGTGTATATCTCAAGAAAACATGTAACAAACATTTGAGGAATTATTAGGTGGTGTGTACACCAGTGGGAGATCACCAAGCTGTGCTGTTCTGAGAAATGAAGCCCCATGACATCTTTCCCTGACATTTACATCAACTCTATTCATTGAGATATACAAATCTGGCTATTTTGAACCAGATGTTCCCTTTGTTGGTTAAAATAAAGTGACTGAGTCTGGTCAAGACACCAACATGTCTCATTGTGACACATGGGCAAGAATTTTTCTCCCTCTTGATGGTTGGAATGGTGGTTTGAGCAAGAGCCTGTGAAAGTCTAAGGCTAAGACTTGAGATAACATCTCAGGTGAGGCCATGGCACTCAAAAATAATTACAAGTTCCTAGCAGTAAAGATGCCACCCTTGCAAGCAAGAAACTATCCAATGCATTCCTAATTGGAGGGCCTCATTGCATGGTACAAAATCGTTCTTCTCCCCTTACAGTCAGTGCCTGCAAAGTGTCTCTTCCATAGCACTCTTCCATGACCTCTACCCATCTTCCTAATTGAAACCAATAAAAGCCATAAGCTTTTAAACTCATGCCTCCCCTTTTTCCCTACAGAAAGCATTGAGTTATCCTGGAGCTCCTCAACTGCAGAATATTCTCTCTTTGTCTTTCTTTTTGTATCTGCATATCTCCTGCATATGTTTTTTTGTATCTTCTGGTGGCAGACTTGAACTCTTTGTGGGCATTTTAGTACACCTATTAAAAGCAGAAAACTTTCTGAGAAACTAGTTCTGAGATAATAATGTGCAATATATTAACTAATGTTAATTCCCTACTTTTTTATTTTCTAAAATTCTGTATCATTTCTATCCTTTTTTTTCCTGTTTTGCTTTTTAAAATAAAAAAGAGAGATCTAAAAAAAAGTGGATTGGAATTGGTTGCCAATATTTATCAATTGGGTTACTTTACATGCAAATCCATAATCCAAGATTTTCTTAAAGTTCTTACCATTAGACTATTGGTTTCAATGAGTATAATGTTGACTGACACTTGTTTACCTTCAAAGAAAATTGATATTATATACATAATTGTTTTTATAAACATAACACAAAAAGAAGAAATCATATAAGAATACTGACCAAAACATTTCTAAAAGTCATACAGAAATTAGTTAAAACTTAAAAATTGAATATCAAAAAATCCTAAAATATGCATGTATACACACACACATAATTTATGAGATGTTTCTTTCTTCCTAGTACTATGATTTCCACAAGTAACAAATATAAAGTACTTTTACACTGCACTTAACAAACTGGTTGTTACCTATGGTTGTGGCATATGTTCATGTTCCTAAGGCTAGCCATCTTTATTTATTAACTTCAATGTTCTGATTATGTAGGCATTTATGAAACTATTTACTAAATGATTTTTTTTCACATTTGGTAAAGTTTCATATGTGCTAACTAACTTGATGCTACTATGTGTCAGAGCTTGCCATTGAAGAAACTGGCACTGGATTCAGAAGGTTGAATCATGGTCATACCTATCCTCACATTTGGATTGTAGATGTCTTACATTGCAATCCATCTCACTAGCAAGGCTGCAAGGGGCAGTAGCCAGAACCACAGATACCGCAACTTCTCTGAAGGCTGGATTATTTCACTATGCTATAGTGTGTCCCTATGAGTTCCTCCTGAGGTTTTAGCTATCTGTCCTACACATCCTATCTATCTCCTCTCCAGATGGCCAAGTGAGAAGATATCTGGCTGCAGCCTCATGAGGTATATTTATCACTAATTGCTTAACCAGAGCCCATGATTTCAGAAAGTCAAAGCCCAAAATAAATCACAATATTTCCACATCTCTAGTAGAGCTCTGAGTGATATATTGATCGCAACTTTAAATCAGCATAATTGATCTTAACAGTCAAATCTCTTCTTCATATTTCCAACAGTGTGAACAACTAATTCATATTTCATTATCATTTAATACACAATTTCATACTCAGAAAGGCTTCTTCCTGGCATTTTAACTTCCTTTCTTGACAGATGAGGAACTACCAATTTCAAAAGTCAAAATGACTTGCCCAAGATTGCAAGTCAGCCAAAATGTACAGATATTGAATATTTAATCCATTTTCTAGTCATGCTTATAATCTGGAAAATTTTATTTTTAATCCCATTGAAATAAAATTGGAACCCCAGCAAGTAATTCCAGGCTACCACCTCCACTGCAATCCACGGTGAAACACACTAAAACATATTTAAAGTTATAGGCAGCCAAGGGGTCATAAGTCCAGTCCAAGTGAGGATATACAGACAAAGGCCTTGATCCAAGAACTTTCCTAGAATTTATTATTTCATAAAGAAGGGAATGGTTCAAGGATGAATGACAGTGAGTATAGTGGAAATTATATGAATTACTTGAGCTGGCTGGCCAGGTAGGGAGAAAAGCATTTTTGCAATATGCAGGGAGAATGATATGCAGAAGGACCAGTCTGCATAACTCAACTAGATTAGCATTTGAATGGTTTTAGGAGGCTGTTGCTTCAGTTTCTGATATGTAAACTTTTGTTGCCTGGGGAGTTGTAGCCTCTTTTTATAAGGCTGGCTCACACCCAGTTACATCCCTGGAGCTAGCTGGCTCTGCTATCCCATTGCATTCAATCTTTTACAGACAGCATAATGTGAGGAAATAGGAAACTGTCAGGTTGGCCTCAAGGATAACGAATCAGTACCTCGACTAGCCCTATTTGTCTTGTTTGTAGCCAATTGAAGGGAGAAGGAAATACCATTGCCTGTTCTGTGCATATGAGTGCATGGAAGCAAGACACATTTTAACTTATGCTGAAGCACTTGTTATGAATTTAAGAGGAGCTATCCAAATTGGCTCCTACAGTATAGTCCTGTGTCTAGATTGAAAATTTTAGATCTCTTTTCCCATAGTTAAGTATTCATTGGCATATATGTTTCAAAGGATTATTGTAAAAGTAAAATAATATATAAAATAATTTATGCATGCACCTTAAATTTAATTATATTGACTCTTCCAGGCAATACTCCCAGTGACCCACTTCTTACCACCAAACCTCACCTTCCAACATTACACCCAAATATAAGCCCATCAGGTGAACTAATCCAGTACCAGACACTCTCATGCAGGCAACTCATAAAAGCTCCATCTATGAGCTATAGGCTATTTTCATTTAAAATAGCCTATAGTTCATTTTAGCCTATAGTCCCCCTATAGGAGACACATAAATATAAGCTATAATGGATGTGGATGATACTGTGATCTCTCACCCTCACTATCTTGCTTCTTGATTGCACTTTCCACAATTCCCTTCCTGTTCCTTATATCTAATCTTTCTTTACTACTCTTTCATATGCAGTAAATTCTCATGTTCTTTTCATTTCCTACTGGGGTTCCATGTCATTGCTATCAGAATCATCTTCTATAATTACTTCCTATGACCTTAATTTAACCTCCTTGCCTCTCTCCAGAGAATCTTTTCTCTTTTCCTTACTTTTATTTTATACTTTTTTTTTTTGTACCTGGGATCAAACTCACAATCTTGTGCTTGTCAAGCAGGCACTTACACCACTGAGCTAAATCCCTGGGCCCTTTCCTTACTTTTAAATAAATAAATAAATAAATAAATAGCAGAAACAAGTCATATGCTTAAATTAGATCAGAGTATAGTTTTTCATCTTTGTGTCTACTAGGTTCACTTGTCATATGTTATGCACTTTGCTACGCACCACTTCCTGAATGTAGAAAAAAACTATGATTTTTCCTCTGATAGTACTTAAAACCCAGTGTCACAAACTGAGTATAAGATGATAAATGAATAATTGCTGTGTTTTACTCCATTATGGCATGGGCTAGTTTATGAGGCAAAAACAAGCAAACAAGATCTCAGGGATCAAAGCAAGGGAAGACTCATGTGTCATTCCCAGTGAGAATTCTTGGTGAGTGTAGGGTAAATCAGCTCTTCTTCATTCTTTCTGTGGAACATCTTCTAAAGGAAATGTTTGTTGCCTGAGTCTGCTTTAGGCTCTTCCATTCTTGCAAAGTCTGGCAAGTCAGCATCTCTCACCATATCTATGACTGGCACTGTATGTGCAAGTCTAATTATACTGCTTGGTGAGACTAAATAATTTAGTAGTCATAAAATAACAAACCAAAATACTTACTTGTTTCTGAGTTTGTAGGATACATGTTATTGACAGAGATGTCACAAAACCACATTCTCATCTATAATCTTAGAGAAAAAAACGTATGGCAAGTATAAAGTTATTGTAGACTCATCCAAGTCAGTGACTCACAGTTTTTCAGAAAATGATTTTAGGTGATTTGTATGCTCCAGGCTTTGTAGTTTGTGGCACAACTTATGACAAGAAGGGTTAAGCTGGAGTCATTAAGGTTTTAAAAGTAATTGTATTTTACTTGAAAGACAAAACAGGAAATCCTTAAGTTTGCTAACAGTTAGTGTTTGAACTCTCCTTAAAATGAATTATGAAAACATCTATGCTTGGGAAGTAACTACAAATAGCTTCATGCAATGGAATAACATATCATTACTCCAATATAGGTTTGTTCACAATGTTGGGTAATTCACACCAACTGTTACCTTCTGAATGCCTCATTATTCTTAAATGAAAATAGCCTATAGTTCAATCTTAGTTGTAGTTATTATTTTTTTGCTTTGTGTCTCTAATCCATTAGGTTTACCTTAAAGTTCAAGTAGAGCCTAAAATTATGATAATGAAAAGATACCAATTGACTGCAAGCTGGAGCTTAAATGCAAGTACATTTCCACTTTTTAAATAAACAGGTCTGCAGGTGCTCTGTTCCTGCTGTGGATTTTAGTAGTATGTAGTAGCTGAATTGAGTATTTCTGCATTCACTAAAATCACTTCCCAATTAGACAGAACATAGTGTTTCCACATTTACAGTGCACCTGTATTTCATATGGTCATGTTTCAAATAGGATCTGCAGTCTGCTTGACCTATAAGAAGGAAGTAAAATGGGAGATAGTTCTGATTATGTCTTTTCTGTTCCTGGATCACCCACAACAAAATGATAAGTACTTTCATCATTACAAAAATGCTTTTCTCCAGTCTCTTACTTTGGTCAAAGCAGTTTAAATGCTTAGCAACTATTTTTAAAGTTACTTTTCCAAGATAAATGAATGCCAAAGGAATATTTTCTGTTATTGCTTGGCTTTTTCTGTGACAATGTGACATTGACAAAGTCAAAGGACAATCACATGTTATACATCATAGATACTTTTCCAGTGCCTGTTCTGGGTTTATGAGTCATCACAGAAGAAACAGTTGAACAATTAAATTTCTCCACTGGATAAATTTATGATTTTGTTGGGGGTAATGAACAAGTAAACCAATATTTTCAAAACAATGAGATTCATTTCTTCAAATAAATGCATGTGATTTGGGCATAAAGTTTCAGTAAAAAGCCCAACTCACATTTGACTCAGTTTCCAAATTTGGAAAAGATCTTGATACCTTGACTTTAAACACCACAGAAAGAGAAAATATATTAATACTGAAATTTTACACATATAATTTGCTATGAAACATCATGATTCCTGACATATTGATAAAATAGGAACATAATTATAAAACAAATTTTATAAATAATGCTTCAGGATGTTCTTGTGTGGATCATTGAGAATGTCAGTAAATCACCTTCCCTAATGACTAGTTCTTAAGTACCTTCTAAGTGACACTTAGAGTAATAATTGCTATTATTGTTACTGAATTTAAAGTCAGATATTACTTAGGAGGAAGGGATTTAACTGTCTCATAAGAGCATACTTCTCAGTGGCAGAAGTATGTAACCTGGCCCTTGGAAAGACTGTTCACATAGAAAGGGAGGAAAGGGCACGGGAAGCACAGAACACAACAGATACTCATCAGGACACACCAAGGCATTGCTGTCCAGGACCCCAGCACACTTTGCTGTGGCTATGCTGAGAAGACAGATGCTACAGTGATGGCAAGTGAGCTGTGACTAGAAGCCAGGCCAGGTCAGGAAGCATCTTGCATGGGTCTTAAATAGTATAAATAGAATTTGTGTTCCCATGAGAGAAATGATAAAAAAGAATGGATAATACTTGAAATTAAACTTCTCTACAAATTGCATTTTATTGTCACTGAGAAAGAATAATCATTTGTTCCAATTTCCTAATGGAGGCATCTTAGAATTATACATTTTCAATGCTTTTAACAGTATGGAAATTCTACAGCAAACTAACATCTTGCATTTCTAGTGGATTTAGTAAGTCATAGAGCATTTTTGGCCAGAACTCACCTAGATATATATGATGCATAGAATGATATAACTTACTTCTGAGAACCCTGGTGCTCATTGGAAGACTAAATGCCTTACTCTTTTCTTCCTGGTTTCCTCCAACCAATCTAAGATCTTAGCACCAGACAAGACTTTACTTGAGCCTTTCCTCATCTGAGAAGGCTTCCCCTCTCTTTGCAGCTAATAGCATATTTTCTCTGTAGCTCTTCCCTGTACTCTTATACAGCAAAAGCAACTTCTCATAGTATTAATCTTTGTAACTTTTTTCCTTTTACTTTTGTCTTGATACTTTTTCCATGATCATTTAAATATTATTTTGAGTGAAAGTAGAATTTTGGATCAAGAATTAACAGTATGAGAAAGATAATTTTTGTTTAAATTTTTAATCTTTAAACTAGCTTTGGTCATCCTGAAAATGACTAAAGAGCATACTATATACAATACAGGCTATACAAATAAAGTTAGAAATGGCATGAAAAAGGAACCAGATTCCATTTCCCAGTGTCCACCTCTGTGTTGGTGGACTATGGGAAGATGTAAAAAGGGATATGCTTTCCACATTGTCAACTAGATATTTACATTAGTGGCCAATATTGAGGTTGTAATTGGCTTATCCGAGAAAGAACACTATGTCACAAGAGCAGCCAGACTTGATTGGCTGTGCTGTAGCAGGGTGTAGATTGTCAAGTGCTATCATTACTTGTTCAGTGTAAATTATTCAGAATAGAAAGGGAACTTTCCTGAACTTCATTACAACTGTCCATGGTTCACTGTCAATGGTCTAAGACAGTTTGAATATTGCTGCTAAGAGTTGCATGGTTCTGTGGCACTGGCCCAGAAGAAAAGATCACATATCTCATGAAACTAAATGAAAAGGAGATTTTTAAATCTTACTTCCTGGGAGATGAGATGGAGAACATGTGCAATATGTAGTACAGTTGTAGAAACTGAGAGAACAGGATAATGTTGAAATCTAATTTCATTACAGTATTTAAATTCCATACAGTTATTAAAGTTTTCATATATATGTGTGCTTACACTATAGATAGATTGGGAAATGCTTTTTGGTTAAGATTAGCATTAAAAGAGTAGCTCATGTATCTAACAGCACTTACAGAAACTGGATGCTGAAAAAATATTGAATAAATGATAGGAGGAAAAAAACATTTTCAAAATCATTGTAATAGTAATATAGGGTCAAAGTTTGAATATGAGATGTCTGACATTTTAAAAATAATTTTCTCTGAGCTCATATCTTTTATTGAATAGAGGTAAGTATTGTTAGGCATTACACATACATTTTTACATTACTGGAATTATTATAACTTTTGAAAATGTGCACATGCATTTTTTGCCCCCAAATCATAATGGAAAGTAAGGTGGAGAAAGCACTGGGTAGAAGTGTTTAGGACAAGACTTTATGAAGTCTTACTTGACTACACTCACAGGGAGGAGGTATGTTTTCATTGCCTCCATTGTACCAAGCTGTTGTAACTACCATAGCTGCTATTGCATAATAGTCTTCCTTGTGAAACACTTCACTTTTTCCAGAGCAATGATTCTCAGAAAAGAGACCTTTGACTGGATATATTTTTGGTTGTCACAACTCAACAGGAAATAATATTGCATCTAATGGATAGAGACCTGTAATACTGCTAAATATTCTAAAATAGAACAACACCCCCAAACCAAGAATCAGCTGGCCCAAAACATCAACAATTTTGAATTTAAGACTTAACTCTAGTGTTCATTTCTTGAAGAGAATGATCGTGGTTAGTTTATATTTTATCTTAAGTGCCCAATATGTTAATATATAAATATTACATTGATTAATATAATAAATATTAAGTCACTAAAAGAATCTTCTTTGGATAATTTTGAGGGCTATTTAATCTTCAACCAGGTATGTATTTTGTGTCTTTCTAGTATATCCCAGAATTTAATATTTTTTCCAAGCAAAACAACAATAAATATGTATTAAGTATTATATATACTTATCCTCAGCCCAGGGGTAAAGCAAGAATGTCCATTTTCATGCCTTTTTGGACCCTGCAGCAGAAAGAGTACTTTCTGAATCCATCTTATGTACTAGTATCTTCACATGGGAGCATTCACTCTTCATATCAGTACATGTATGTAGGACAAAATGTTTACTTTCTTTGTGAGGAGTCAGTACATATACATAACATCTTAATTCTTTTTATCATCCCCAATCCCTTCTATCCCTCCACCCTCCCCTTTACCATCTCTTGATCCTCTCCTTTTTTTGTACATGTCTGCAATGCATATTGTTTATTTTTTTTGTGTGTGTGAAGTTGGTAAATGGATCAAGAATTTTCAATAATGTTTTATAGTTTTTAAAAATTGTTTAAGTATTCTTTCTGAATATGTTACAATCAAGCAACTATACTTTTTACAAAAAACCCTAAGATTTAAGAATTTAAGACATCCATAAGTTCAGATCTGCCATACCCTATTTACCTGGAGTTTTATCTTTAACTTGTGTACTCATTTTTGCAAATGGAAAGGAGACTTTCTGTGAAGGAGAGGGACCTGCTAAACATAATACCCTACACTGGTCATCTTCTGGTGAGTGGTCATCTTCAAGTGAAGGTCATCTTCAGGATGTGTCCTATGGACCACACTGGGACAGATTTTCCCAGGGATCTCGCATTCTTGGATGGGGTAGGCTTATTTGAGTGGTAGAGTTCTCCCTGGAGCTGAGAAGATTATATCCATATTTATACACTGGTGCAGCTCTAAAGTGAATTTTCCCAGTGAGAGACATTTCCCTAAATAGAACTTTCTGCAATGACACAAATGTTCTAAAATATACTTTGTGTTGAAGGAAATGAAAATTTATCTAGCAAACTGACAGTGCTATGTGAACAGGTTAAAATGTAAGAGTCTATAAATATTCAGAATGCTACCTAATGGCATAGCCACAGTGCACTTGTGTTAAATACTTTAAATGGGTAATACTGCAGAACAAAATTTTGTATTTTATTTCATTTTTATTAATTTACACTTAAATAGATAATAGCCAATAATTCTGGTATTAGAGAATGTACTTCTACAAATACCTGTTCTCTAAATTAGCACTGCCTGGTAGATAAATACAGTGGGTACCACTTGTTATTTTAAGTTTTCTAGGTGGATCATTAATAAATAAAAGAAAACATTTAAATACTTTAACAGTGAATTGAATTCATCCTACACATGCAAAGCATTGTTATTTCAATGTTTAACCAGTACTACAGCTTTAATGAGATAATTTATATTATTTTATTGAATGATTTCTTCAGAATGTGTTGTATATATTATGATTAACATGTCAGCTAAATTTCCAGTCATTAATGAGTCTTACAGAAACAATAAAGTTGCAAGTACATATCTTAAATATTTTATAATGTATTATGAATCAAATATATAATAAATACTGTATATATAGTATATATATTAGATATATATTACATATTATATATCTGATTCATAATATGTTAATAAAATCAAAGCTACTTTTCACTACTCCCATTTTAATTAAAATATACTTTAATCAAAATAAGGCAATATTGAAAATTTCCTTCATGAGCACACTAACTACATTTTCACCACTCATTAGTTACTTGTGGGTCACAGCCACCCTGTTGGACACAATAGCTCTAGATAAGACAAACCAACTAATACAATTTAGTCTTCTTGCTTTGTTTTGTTTTTTGTTTTTGTACCAAGGATCAGACTCACACCTTGCAGTTGCCAGGCAGGCACTTATGCCACTGAGCTAAATCTCATCCCAACTAATACAATTTAGATGAAATTAAAGATTAATTATCTTTCAGTGAGACCAAGATAATAAATGTGACAAAAACTTAACACTTATTCAATATAGATGCTTGGAATTCTTACCAAAATAAAGGTAGAAAATGAAGCAACTTGTAGAAATGAAATTTCTTCCATTACCTGTTCAGTTTTTCATTGCCTAGTTTGTTCATTTGGAGTTTTCAATATCTCCATCACTTGGCCTTCACTTCTCCTACATATCCTCCCTACCTTAGATAAAGAAATTCTCCTCATTGATGCAAAGCACAGACTCAGCTTAGCTCACATTAGACACTTCCACTTCATTCTGATTCACCACTATACCCTAAGGACAACACCTTCTGCTTTCAAGGAGCTATAATTATTCTGGCTTTTATTATAAACATCTTTGTCCCTCTGGTTCAATAATATAAGCAGTTGTTAGAATGTAAAAAAATGTGCCACATTCAGTGCAGCTCTTAAATGTCCCAGGGGGCAGATGGTGGAAGATGAAGAAATGAAGACAAGAGTCTGTGTAGAGAAAGCTGAGGTCAGGAGGCATCCTCTCTCCAAATGGGAGAAAAGAACTGTGCAACAGCTGCAGAATATTGATTTGTATACTCCAGCAGCTATTGTTAGTTGAAACCCCTCTGCATAGCAATTCATTTGCTTGAATTTCCTCAGGCTGTCTGTGTTCTCAGAGCTGGAACAGCTTGCTTTCAAAGCTTGTCCTGGGAGCTCCATATGTGTGATTCATCTCCAGCTTCAGCTGCTCTCCTTACAGAGTATTATACACTCCTGATTCATCTTCTGTCTTCCTCTTGTCCATGGATTGGAATGCTTATAAATAAGAGACTCCTTGTTCTAAAGACAAACAGGCCTAAAAATATTTTCCAGGTCCATACATCAAGTTTTCCTCCCATTTTACTTTCCTGAGGAAGAATTGTGTGAAACTTTGTCAAGAAGAAGACAGGATGTGACCTCTAAAAGTACAACATGTTCCTCAGAGTTTGAAGAAATCAAGGAATTGATTTGTACAAGGAATTCACATCTTGGGAACGTCATCTGTGCACTGATGCACAACAGGCTGCACAAGGATGTGAGAACCGCCATTAGATAGCGATTGTCAATTGTTCTTTGGAAGTATCTCTCCTTGGAAGGAGAAACTGGCCCCCAGACAATTTCCATTTGTCAGCCAACTAGCATATTCCAAATTTCCTTTACCATATCTGGACAGCAGAACCTTGTTATATGCCACAAGAGGTTTCTTTAGGGCATTCTTTCTTTTACTTAACCTAAGGTGCAAAAGGTTTTCTCCAGTTTGTAATATTATTATCATCAGTTCAGACAAGTCCCACTCTTATGTTTCATTCATATTTTGTATTCACCATACATTTATCTAGATATATCTATTTTTCCTAACCTTTGATCATTTTAATTTTCTTTCCCTATAGAGGTAACAATTGCAGGTTTAATAGCATCTGTAAGTGTTTTATGTACTATTACAGGATGCATAGTTCAATGTGCATATATGGTAAAACTATATAATGTATTAAGCTCACATTATTGTATATTTCTCATTCCATTTCTTAGTTTTACACTAAAGATTATATGCTGAATACCCTTGTATGTTGATATGTGTACAATTGACCTGTTAGTGTAGCATAATATACCTGGAATGTATTTACCACAGTATATCCATCCAATGTCCAAATAAGAGACAACCAAACTGACTGTCTCAATGCATGTAATTCTTCAGCGTACTTCTTCCTACATGTTCTTATATGTAGTTCCCTGTGATTTTCTTTGGGGTCATTAACAAGGGTAGAATTAAATTTTTTTTCAGTCTTTTTATTGTATCTATCATTCCAAATGCCAGAGAGTCAATCTCATAAACACACTCATCCCCATGATACAGTAAGACTCTAGGGAAATAGCCACAGGATAAAATGAACCTATTGTGAGATGGGTCTGATTACAAAGTCTTCTTGTCACTTGGGCTCCATATACTGCCACTCAAACAGGAAGGACATGATGACATTCTGGGGCCATAGGTGGCAGTGTCACCTCAGAGCCTGTGTTAAACAGTCCTCAAAAGTTCAAGGTGTTGATTTTCTACCCAGCACATATGTGTACTGATACATAATTGTTACCTCTGATGAAGGAGTGATGGAATATTAATTTAAAATATTTTCTCTTTTTAATTGTTAAAATTAAAAAATTTATTTTAAAGAGAATAAAACAAAACGGCAGATCAGCAGAACAGAACAATGTAAGCAACACAGCACTTCACAACAAGACAATTGGATATTAACAGTAGCTATCATAATGTCTCTTTCTTTGAAATAGTTGAGCTTAGCTTTACACACAATAATGTCAAACATAACAAAATAGAATAAAACCACTCAAGAGAATGAAAGTATTGCAAGGCATTATGAACCAAATGACCAAAGATGAACAATGGCTGCTATATTATCTCATTTTCCATAAAAAATTTGTTTATACTATCATATATATTAAAATTCAATAAGACACAACATGATAGAACCAATGGTAATAGAAAAACAAAAGCATGGTAGGACTTCAGAGCAAGATGATATTAAATCAACAATGGCTGCCATATTGTCTTTTCTTCAAAGTAACTATTCAGATCATCACATATATTAAGATCAAACAAAACAGAATAAAACCATTCCAACCAATGAATCAAAACATGACTTCAAAGCAATATAATGGTGAACCACGATTACCATAAAAATCTTCTGTACTCTTACCACTTCTTACACTAGGGAGACTATACAGTATTTATACATATGAGTTTGATTTATTTCACTTATGAGTATGGTCTCAAGTTGCATCCATTTATTTATAAATATCTCAATGTGATCATTCTTTATAGCTGAGTAGTACTCCATTGTATAAAAGTACCATGATTTTTTTATCCGTTCCTCTGTTGATGGGCACTTAGGTTGTTTCCAAGATGTGGCTATTACAAATTGTGCTGCTATAAACATGGTGCACATATATCTCTGTGGTAAGATGTTTTCAGTTCTTCTGGGAATATGCCTAAGAGTGGAATAGCTGGGCCTAATGGGACCTCCAACCCCAGTTTTTGAGGAATCTCCAGATTGACCTCTACAGTGGTTGCACCAGTCTACACTCCCACCAATAGTGCAGAAGAGTTCCTTTTTCCCCACAACCTCTCCAGCATTTGTTGTTGGTAGTTTTGTTGACCCTGGCCATTCTGGAGTGAGATGGAATCTCAGTGTGGTTTTAACTTGCATTTCTCTAATGACCAATGATGATGAACATTTTTTCATGTATTTATTTTTCATTTGTATTTCCTCATCTGAGAACTGTGTGTTCATCTCAGATGCCCATTTTTGGATTGGGTCGTTGAATTTCGGGGGGCTGATTTTTAAAAATTCTGTATAAGTTCTAGACAGAAGTCCTTTGTCTGAGGGACAGTTTACTAAGATTTTTTTCCCAGTTTATGGGTTTTCTTTTCACTGTGCTGGAGATTTCTTTGGACATGCAGAAACTCTTTAATAAGACATGATCCCAGTTATTGATTCTGGGAAGTATTTTCCATGCAGTTTTGTTCTTGTTCATGAATTTTTTACCAACCCCTATGTCTTCAAGATTTTTACCTACTTTGTCTTGCAACAGATTTAGTGTTTCTGTTTTAATATTTAGATCTTTGATCCATTTAGATTTTAGTTTAGAACATGGTGACAGACATGGGTCTAATTTGAGTTTTCAGCATATGGATAGCCAGTTCTTCCAGCACCATCTATTAAAGAGACTATCATTCTTCCAGTGAACATGCTTGGCCCCTTTATCAAAGATAAGGTGGTTGAGTGTGTTCATAGTTGTATCTTCTAGACTATTCCATTGATCTTCAGGTTTGTTTTTATTCCAATACCATGTTGATTTTATTATGGTAGCTTTGTAGTATAACCTCAAGACAATGATGCCTCTTGCCTTGGCTTTGCTGCTTAGAACTGCCTTTGCTATTCTAGATGTCTTCTGATTCCAGATGAATTTTAGGAGTGATTTCTCTAGAGCTATGAGGTATGTTAATGGTATTTTTATTGGGATTGCATTGAATGCAAATAACAATTTTGGTAGAATGGCCATTTTCACAATATTTATTCTTCCTATCCATGAACAAGGGATGTTTTTCCATTATTGAGGTCCTCTTTGATTTCTTTCTTCAGGGTATTATAATTTTCCCTGTACAGCTATTTTACAACTTTTGTTAGATTAGTTCCTAAGTATTTCAGTTTTTTGGATGCTTGTGTGAAGGGTGTGGCTTCTCTTATTTCTTTCTCAGTGATTTTGTTGTTAGTGTATAAGAATGCAATTGATTTTTGAGTATTGACTTTGTATCCAGCTACATTGCTGAATTTATTTATTATATCTAGAAGACTTTCAGTGGAGGTTGGGAGTCTTCTATGTAGCATATCATGTCATCTGCAAATAATGATAATTTAACTTTTTTCCCTATCTTTACTCCTTTTATTTCTCTTTCTTGTCTAATTGCTCTGGCTAGTATTTTCAGTACTATGTTGAATAGGAGCAGTGATAAGGGACATCCTTGTCTTGTGCCTGATTTCAAGGTAAAGGCTTTCAATTTTTCACCACTTAATATGAGACTGGCTGTTGCTTTGTCATAGATGGCCTTTATCATATTGAGGTAAAGACCACCTATTCCAATTCTCTGTAAGTTTCTTATCATGAATGGGTGTTGGATCTTATCAAAAGCATTTTCTGCGTCTATAGAAATGATCATGTGATTCTTACTTTTGGCTCTATTGATATGGTGGATTACATTTATTGATTTACATATGTCAAACTATCCCTGCATGCCTGGGATGAATTTTTGCATCTAGTTCATTAGGAAGATTGGCCTGTAGTTCTCTTTTTTAGTTGGGTCTTTCTCAGGTTTTGGTACTAGAGTGATATTTGATTCCAGTAATGACTTAGGGAGCATTGCTTCCCTTTCAATTTCATTGAAGAGTTTGAGGAGTATTGGCATTAAGTCTTCTTGGTATTTCTTGTAGAATTCCAGTGAATCTGTCTGGGCCTGGGCTCTTCTTTGTTGGTAGGGCATTGATTACATTTTCAATTTCATTCATAGAAATTGTGTTATTCAGCAGTTTTACATCTTCTTGATCCAGCTTTGGTGGTTCATATGTTTCTAGGAATCTGTCCATTTCTTCTGTGTTATTGAACCTATGAGAGTAGAGGTTTTCGAAACAGTTGTTGATGATCTTCTGTATTTCCACAGAGTCAGTGGTGATTCCACCTTTTTCATTCCATATTGTATGAATTTGAGTTTTTTCCTTCCTTTTTAAAATTAGGCTGGCTAGGGGCTTATTAATTTTATTTATTCTTTCAAAGAACCAACTCTTTGATTCATTGATTCTTAGTATTGTGTTCTTAGTCTCTATTGCCATTAATTTCTGTTTTGATCTTTATAATTTCCTCCCTTCTTTTGGCTTTGGGCTTGGCTTGCTCTTTTTTTTCTAGATGTTTGAGGTGTAATATCAGGGTGCTTATTTGTTTTCATTCTATTTTCCTAATGTGGGAACTCAGTGCAATAAGTTTTCCTCTTAGGACAGCTTTCACTGCATCCCACAGGTTCTGCTAAGTTGTATTTGTATTTTTGTTTGCTTGTAGATATTGTTTAATTTCTTCTTTAATTTCCTCTGTGACCCACTGATTGCTCAAGAGAGTATTATTCAATTTACATGTGTTTGTGTGGGTTTTGTGGTTACTTTTAACATTAATTTCTAGTTTCATGGCGCTATGATCTGATAACATGCCTGGGATAATTTCAATTCTTTTGCATTTACTTAAATATGTTCTTTGGGTGAGTATATGGTCTATTTTAGAGAATGTCCCATGTACTGCTGAGAAGAATGTATATTCTGATGTTGTTGGATGGAACACTCTGTATATGTCTATCAAATCCATTTTTTCACAGTTCTGTTATTTCTTTGCTGATTTTCTGTCTAGTTGATCTATCCCTTTGTGTCAATGGTGTGTTAAGGTCTCCTGTTATAATTGCATTATCACCTATTTGATTTTTTATTTCTGTTAATGCTTGCTTTGTGTAGCTGTGGATGCTCTGCAATTTGGTGCATATATATTTAAGGTTGTTATCTCTTCCTCTTTCAGTTTTCCCCTACCTTGTATGTTGTGACCTTCTTTATCTCTTTGGATCATTCTTGGTTTGAAGTTCATATGGTCTGCAAACAGAATAGCTACTCACACTTTTTTTTGAGTTCCCATTGCATGGAGTATATTTTTCCATCCTTTGACTTTCAGTCTATGAGTTTCCTTTTGGGTTAGATGGGTTTCTTGTAGACAGCATATGGTTGGATGTTGTTTCTTGATCCATTCTGCCAGTCCATTTCTTTTAATTGGTGAATTGAGGCCATTTACACTAATGGTTATAAGTGTTATATATTGGTTTATTGTTGACATGCTATCTTTCTGCTGTTGTATCTTTATGTTTCCCTTCTGTTTAATTGTCTGTCTTGCTTAGTGGTTTTTTCCTATGTGTATCTAGAATGTCTTTGAGTATTCTTTGCAGGGTTGGTTTGGCGATCATGAAGTTCTTCAGCTGTTCTTTATCATGGAAGTATCTTATGTCTCTATTCAATTTGAAAGACAGTTTTGCAAGGTACAGCAGTCTGAGTTGGAAGTCATTTTCCTTTAGGATCTGAAACACTTCACTCCATGCTCTTCTTGACTTCATTGTTTGTATTGAGAAGTCTGCTGTGATTCTGATAGGTTTTCCTTTATAGGTGATCTGTCTTTTCTAACAGCTTTTAATATTCTGTTCTTACGTTGGTTTTCTGGGATGGTGATTATTATATGTCTGGGTGTAGTTTCATTTTGGTTATGGCTGTTTGGAATTCTATATGCTTCACTAATCTGAATGTCAGTTTCCATTCTCATGTTTGGGAAATTTTCAGCTATTGCTTCTGTAAATAGCTTCTTGATATCATTTGTATTGTCCCTATTTTTTCATTTATCCCTATTAGTCTTATATTGTTTTTCTTTGCATCATCTTGCAGCTGTTGAATTGTTATTTCCTGATTTCTTGTTATTTTTAGAAGATATTTCCTTTCCTGTTTACTAGCTGCAATCTTATCTTTGAGGTCTGAGATTCTATCTTCACTTTTCTTGAGGCCATTTTTGTACCTTATAATAGAATTTTTGATTCCCTGTATATCTCTTTGAATCTGCTGCATGTATTGTTTGTTTCTTATACTGTTCATTCAGGGATTGTATCTGTTTGCTTTGTTCCTCTAATATTTTAGCTGTGTCTTCTTTAGATGCATTCACTATTTCTTTCACTACTTTTATCATTTCTTCTTTTACCAGGGAGATTATTTCTTATTTAAGTTTCTTTATAGCTTTCTGTACTTGCTTCTTTATTTCAGTCAATATCATTTCAGGTACTTCAGGTGTATGACTAGTATTTTCTTCTATGTATGTGGCTCCCAGGCTTTATTGGGATGGGCTGGAGGTTTGAGATTGCATTTTGGTCTTTTGTTTTGTCATTTTTCTATATTTCCATGTTTCAAGTGATGTTCCAAAACTTTCTGAGCTTGTTGGGAACCACCTCCTGCACCCTCAGCTCCTGGGACTCATGGATCTTGGCTCCCTTGGTTGAATGAAGGTCACTGGGCATGCTCCACTCAATCCCACAAAGCTTTTCAAGGCTAGTCCAGTGTCCTAGTGGCATGGTTGGGCACCCCAGCACTGCGAGTGATGTTCCAAACTCCCTGGAGCCAAGGCGAGGGAGTTAAAACTCTCTTGCAGCTGCACAGGCCTAAGTTCCCTCTCATAACTGGCTTGTTCCCTTGGTCCAGTCACCCCTATTTATATTTAAGTTTTACTAGAAATATATTCTTTGTTTCAGTTCTAGAAAGAGCCCAGATTTGGACTGAGGGCAAGCTTCTAACTGCAATAGTTCCTTCAATACTTTTTACACAAGCTTTCCAAAGTATTGACTAAGGCTTATGTTTTGACTTCTCTGTGTGTTTTGGGGGAAAAAAAACCCTCTATGTGGATGTGGGTGTAATGATTCTCAGTGTTACTCCACAGGCTTGTAAACGAAGATCACATTGTAGGTCCTAGTAACACTGAAATCTTTGTATGCCTTTTGATCATTTTATCTTTGTTTTCCTAGAAAAGCTCAGAATGGTATGAACCATATCATTTCTTTTCACATTTCCAACATTACTTTCTTTATGCATATAAACTGGAATCAACTGTCTAAATCATGGTCAAATATGCCAGCTCCAGATTGGCCTCATTAGTCATTTGAGAACACATAAACAGAGAGATTTTGGAAAAAAAATAAATTTTGGAATGGATTATCCTAGTCTGAGAAGGTTTTTCTCATATCAGCATCACTGACATATATTAAAAGTCACAGGTTTCCATTTTTAAAACACTTGGAGGCATTTTCACTCCAGAAAATGTATGCAAATTTTCCAGTGATTGACTTCATCCTTATCATGGAGTTGAAGTGCCTCTACTATGAATGTAAAGAAAAAATCAAATTTTAAGAAGCAACAAATGTCTTTCAAAGTTGGAATTCTATAAGCACAACAAAGAAATGCACAGTAGATAAGATGAGAAGAAAGAATATGTGAAGGGAAAACTAAGTGAATTTTGGACAGTGTCATCAAACATAGCAACTTTGTGTGGTACTCATAAGTTCACTGTAGGGCTTGACCTGAGAAATTCCTTCATAATAAACATGCTGCCCTGTAGTGGAATCCACTAAAAGGACCACACTGCCCTCATCAAACAGAACATAAAGAAATCTAAGACTGCATATACAGTCTCCCAGATACCAGAATGTCCAGCAGTGCCCACCCTTTGTGCTGACCATCCTTGAAACTTTAAACCCATGCATTCCACCTAGATTCCTTGAGATTAAAAACCCCAACCCCAAACTTCTTCACTGATCCCTTCCTCCAGACTACCTGTTGATATCACTCGGATTTCAGCCTGACTGTATCTAAGTGGAATTAAATCCATCCTTTCTTAAACAAGAGTTTTGGAATTTCCTCATTCATAGTCTTCAACAGAAAGCATTACACACAGGTCATATATAACAGCAGCAACAGGAAAAAGGGGCTGATAATTTAGGCAGGTGTTTACATGAGCTTCTAGCATCACCTCTTTCCTGTGAATACTAGTAGTCTAATTATAATTGAGTAGGAAGAAATGTATCTATGGTGCAACTGAGTCTGTGGTACTTTGGAATCTCTCTCTCTCTCTCTCTCTCTCTCTCTCCATCTCTCTATTTGCAGGATCTTCTCACTGATCTACATCATCAGTCCTTTTATTTATCTATTTTTATTTTGAGACAGTGTCTATCTGTCACTAAATTCTCAGTTTCCACTCTAGTTTATTATCTCCCTGCCTCAGGTAAGCCATTAATAGATACCATCAGATAAGATATGTTACTAAGTAAAAGACTGATAATGTGGTAAAAATCAGGGAACAATTTCTCATCATCCCCAAAAGAAAGAACAAAAATAATGTCTGATAAACAGCTTTTTCCATGTCCTGCTTTTCATTATTTGAGTTTATTCTTTTAGGACTCTAGGCTATCATGAGTTAGGGGTATGTTAGACAGTTGGGTGTTTGTATCTCAATCACTTAATGCTTATTAGTCATTCATGTCAAGGGTCAATAAAAATTGGTAGCTTTGTATAAAAATAACCTCAAAGACCTGTGTTCTGTTTGTTTTATGACATTGTCATCTATGGCAAATGTGTCTCTATTTCTAGTGGGAAGGACCAGGAAGACAGAAAAGGTTAATGCTGCATCTGGAAGTGGAGTGAAGCTAGAACTTAGACTCAACCTAGCTACAAGGAGATTGGGCAATGGGGTTCTGTATAATGTCTCAGAAATGGAAATGGACTAGGAAAACAATCAACTGCCTGCTGCCACAGAGGCAGTGGATTTGTGGTATATTGCAAGCATGATCATGATCTCTTCTACTTCTTTCCATTAAGAAATCAAAGCCGTAACTTTTCCTTTTTAAACTTCAACTAGCACTGGTATTATTACTCAAATTCATATGCTTAGATTTGTCTGCTCCCTGCAAATCAAAGGAAGCCATATATAAATATATGGGGCTAGGTAAATATACATATGCAAAAAGAAAAAGAATTTATTCAGCACTAGCTCTAAGGAGATTCAGGAGTCTATTTAGCTCAAATTATAATTGGTACTGTAAAATAGAACTCCAAACTTCCACCTGCTGAATACATCTCTTTATTCCACAGAAGTGACAGAATACGTAGATTCAACCCCAGAAAGCCAGGATCCTGGTTTGGTTTCCACAATAAAGAAAAGGAAGAGCTGAAGATTTCTGATAGTGGTAAAGCAATTTTGGAGACCTGCCCTGTCTGTGCTCCCCTGCCCTCTGTTCCTTACTATAAAACACCCTTGTTCTCCTATGATCTGAGGCAATTGTGGCCCTCTATCTCCTTGGAGATAGTTTTGAATAATTTTTTCCTTTATAACCAAATATATGCCCTCCTTTAATTTGTTCAGCAGTGAGCACACAAACCTGTGGGAAAGAGCCTCAGTGGTCAGTAATGGTAACATTATTATAGACAGCTAAATTAGGCAGAAATATTGAAAACAGTCAGAAAGCACTAGGTCCTAAGAAAGACAGGACAAAGGTGAAACACATCTCAATTGTGACCAGAGGCACATCTGTTGGAGACCTGGCCTTAAGATAAAGATGAGATACTCAGGCCTGTATACTTCCTCAAAGGGCAAACACAAGACCTAATGAAGCCTAGGTAGACATCAGTTTGCTCCATGGATGACCAAGACTTCTCAACCTATCATTTCCTACAAAAAGTCTTTGTTCTTTCCATGTTCCCTTGTTTTGTGACTTTTTTCCCCATTGGATTACTATTACCTAAATGACTACCCTTGCATTCTTATTGGTTAATCATAACTGTAACTCACATCATCTCCATGCAGCTATTGCTCTATAAAGTTTCCCTGTAAAGTGGGGTTCTCAGCAACCCATTTGGATCCCTCCTGTTTGTCGGGAACTATATCTCTTCCTCAATAAATATCTTCTACTCTTAACCTTTCTTGTTCCTAAAATTCATTCTTGACTCTTAGAGAACATAAGCTTAGCATATCAGACATCCAACAGGTTGGGAGTCATAATATTTCTCTTATGTCATATTTGGAGTTTCTGATAACAAACTTTTTAACAATATCACCATTGCAGTATTTACAGATGGGAAAAGATCTTTTATAGTAAGAAGCAGGTGGGTGGAGTAGCACAGAGAGACAATACAGATCTCCAAAATTGCTTAATGAGTTTTCACCATCTTTAGATCCTTGTCCCTTCTCTTGTGGAAAGGAAGCTGTACTCTAAGCCTCCTAGTGTATGTATCTGCATATTCTGTTTATTCATCTGGGCTGAAATGAGGTAGAGGAAGCTATTTTATGCCCTACATTTCAGAAAGCTACTACAGGAAAAAAAAAACCTCAAACTTTTCAAAAGTTCTATTTTTCAATGCCAGTTACAGTTTCTTGCTTTATTAACAGAATGTGGTTGAAATGACATTTTTTTGCAATGTTGTAGAACTGTCATGTGAAGAAGGAGCTTTAGCCTCCTGCATAATTATGTTCAGGCAATAAACACAATTGTATTATTATTTTAAATTAATGACTTTGGGATAGTTTCTTATTGTTATAGGCAGCTGACTTAGTTAGAAATATTATAGACAATGAGACAGGGCTAGGTCCTTGAAAGGAAGCCCAGATACCTTACAACTGGGGGGAGACAGATACTTCCTTCTGTGGGCCAAGCTTCAAGACAAAAGATCAAACAAATGCACCCATAGCCAACTTATGATCACTTTGTGAGTTCACTCCCCTGCCCCACTTTGAACCATCTCACTCCATGATTTTGCTCTATAAAAGTCCTTAGAGAAGACAGAGTCCCTAGAAGCCCACTGGGAGCCCCTTCTGTCTTTCTCAGACAGGAGCTTTCTTTCTCTCAATAAATATATTTTTCTCTTAACTTTAATCAATCCTAAAATTTATGCTTTGATTTTAGAGAACATGAACTTGTACCAGACATATAATAGGTGGGGAGTTTGATTCCCCTATAACATTTGGAGGTCTTCCACTGAGATCATTGCATGGAGGTAATACTTTGCTTTTGTTTCATAGACTCTGGACTGGGACTCATTTAGGTAACAAATTGTATGCTTAAAATTTTGTTTTGTGTTTCCCTATTTTTTATAATCACTTTCTCTCATATATTTTTGTTAAAATAATAAATCTAAGTTAAAACATAGGTAAATTATGAGACTATGATATTTCTTTAATGGGATGCTTTTATTATTTTGTTCTTTTACATGTTAAATTTAAATTAGTTGCTAAATTTACTGGTACTCCTTGCTTGACTGTATTTAGAAAATAGCACTAGAGAGAATGAATAATGTTAAACCATCCCTAACAGACTTTAATGTAAACTTCTGTAAAATTTTTCTCTTAAATGAAATCTAGCTCAGACTTAGATATGCCTATATTAAAACTGGGATTTCTTCCACCATTTAAGAAGCACTAGGCAGGTGGCAGATCTCAAGACTTGGAGGTGAGGTTCACTGAGACTGACTGGCTCTACACTCTAAAGGAAATGTCAAGCCTGTTCTACTTCAGTTCCCTTTCTTTGGCTTCTACTCATTTCCCCACTTTGTACTTTTCTTATAGCATGTGAAATCTAGATTATTTCACATTTTTCCTCCTAAATTAAGCCCATAAAAAATGAGTTTGCTAACACCAAGGAAATAGAAGTCATCTTAGATGAAGGACACATACCCCATCTCTGAGTCAGATGAGACATAAGAATTGTGCTTGTCCAGGAGAACACACATAAAAGCCATGGTTTTATGATTCATCCTCCAGAAATTGAACCTGAGACAGAGTGAGGAGGACTGACTTCCACATGGCAATGGAAGGAGCCATCCCCAAAAGCAGCACATTTATGGACCTAAACACATTCAGACTAAGGAGACTCTCCAAACTTTCAAGTTGTGGACTTTAAAACCTTTACTGTAAATTCACAGAGCACTAGATAATGATCTTTCTCAGGCTTTTAACTATCCCTTATAAAACACTGAGTCTGTGGTTATAACAGCTGTCACTCCTAAAAGCAGAGGACAGATTTTCCCAGCATCTGTTTGGTGAATTCCTATAGAAGCCAGTGGCCAGTGGGGTCAATGGAGTGTTAACCAGACACAGATAGCTGGATTCCTTTCTGGAGACTGATCTCTGGTTGTGTGGGCCATTGCAACTGAGAACAACTGAGGGGTCATGGCCAAGACACTCAAGGTTTCCTCAATGGGCACAGACAGGTTCCCCAACCACAGAAAATCTCCACCTACCTATCTACTTATATCTTTCTGCTAGTAAACTAAAGATGTTCCCCAAACTTTTCAGTCAGTTAGACCACCTCTTTCAAAATTTAGGCTAAAGCACCCTACAACAGCTTTTTACATTTCAAAAGAAACTAGCAGGGAATGATTTGCGTTTGTGCCTAACATATGTTAATTAAAAATAAATAACCTTTTCTGTGTGCCTAGAAGACTGATTAAAATGTGCTTGCTAGATGATAATTTATAAATTTAACCTGTGAGCTTCAAAGACATATAAAAAATTTAATAAAGTATAGCCTCATCCTGTTATTAGAAAAGATTACCTGGATAATTAAATGGGAAATGTGTCTGGAGACTTCTTTGCCCTAGTGTCAGGCAAGGCTCCTCCAGTAAACTGTTCTACCTATCTCTAGAGGCAAGTTACTTTACAACCTGAGGAGTGTTCTACTTCCAATTTACCTTTTAATGTATGCTATCTTCCAATAAACAAAGCATATTACAAAATTATGCTTCCTTCTTTAAGCATTCCTTATGGAAACAAAGCTCATGAGCTGTCTGGGAAGGTACTATTGTGCACCAGGCTGAGGGCTGATAGGCTGGCTGAATTTATCTTCTACTCCTCCAGAGGTTATCCACATGCCCTGGAGCAGAATCAACCTGAGGGATGCCTTGAGGACACTTACCAAATAGGAATAAAAAGGGATGATTTAATTTATCTCCTTTTTGCATAGCTAGATAGCTCAATATTATTCATAGCTCAGTAAAAGTTCCTCAGTTTGATTACTGGTCCTAAAAAAAGATTTAATATCCTTATGCCTTGCTTTTCTGCATGGCATAAGCAACTCATACATGGCAACTCAATGCCAAAGCCTCTTACTCCTTTGGAGTGCATTCTTAAGTATTGGAAGATATTTGACACTTCTATGTTGAAAAAAATCCAATTGGTATTTCTCTGCATGGCCTGCCTATCCCCTAGAGTCAAAATGGAATACAGAGGAAAGTATTAATAATGATATTCTTTTATAATAGAGACATGTTTTAAAAAAGGAGGGAAAATGGTCAGAGTTGTCTTATGTTCAGACTTTCTTTGCACTGAGAAATATTATTTATATTCTAAATATAAATATGATCCACAGGATAACTCTGCACCTCAGGCACTTAAGGCATTTACTACCCCAGAGCCTAAGATTGCTCCTACCAAAACTTTGGAACCTGAGGACAAATCAGCCTTAATCAAATCTACCTCCACCTGTACTGAACCTAAGGTTTCCCCCACTTATCCTTCTAGCCTTGAGGATAGGGCTTCTATAGCAGCTGTAATCCAGGCCTCTACAGGACTATACTCATCCTTAGGTGAGTTTACACAAGCTCCTCAAGGACAATATCTTTTACAGGAAGTACACTGACAATTTGGAACTTCCAAGGTTCATGTACCTTTCTGTCTTTTTGACCTAAAGCAGATAAAATTAGATCTTGGAAAATTTTCAAATGATGCTGACAAGTACATTGAGTTCCTTAGAGGACATACTCAGACATATGAACTAGATTGGAAAGATGTAATGTTACTCTTAAGTCAAATAGTGACTTTTACAGGCTGCTACTGCCTTTGGAAATGAATACCATGTTGTCAATTTTAGAAGGCCAAAAGATAGACAGCCAGGGGAACCACCAATTCCCACTGGATCACAAGCAGTGCAAGGTCCCTACTGGACTAAAAATTAGATGAGTGCTTGGACTAGAAAACATTTCCAGATGTGTGTTCTTGAAGGTCTAAGAAGAGTAAGAACTAAACCATTCAATTATTTTAAGTTATCACCTATTCAACAAGAAGATAAGGAACACACCTCTGCTTTCTTGTATTGATTATAAAAGGCATTAATAAAATGTACTACTTTAGATCTTGATTCAATAGAGGGACAAATTATTCTTAAAAATAAGTTTGTTTACAGTTGGCCTCAAATATTAGGAAAAAGCTACAAAAGATGGCTTTTGCTCCAGATTGTTTACTTGATACTGTAGTAAAAATTGCCTCATAAGTATTTTATAACCTCAATGAGAGGGAGATCCAAGAGAGAAAACAAAGAGACTGAGAAAAGGTAGCTGCTTTTGATGCAGCATTAAGAGAAACAGACCCTAAGTCTGATTCTTGAGTCTCCAAGAAGAGTTTCACAAAGGTACCTACCTGCTATCACTGTCACAAGCCAGGACACTTTAAAAGGGACTGCTTTAACAAGCCTCCTGGGCCATGCTGTGACTGCAAAGGGGACCCCTGGAGGTCAGACTGTCCTCTGAGGCCAAAGCTCCAGGATTCAGACCCATCCTATCAGTTGGTCCAGCAGGACTGAAAGGCCCCAGGGCACTTGCAGCTCTCTTCCTCTGGCCAGACTGTCATTTCCATGGAGGAGCCCAAGGTAATCATGACTACAGAGCATTATGCCTGAAAGTCCAGTTCCCCTCTTAGGAAGAAATTTTATCATGTTTAAATACTGTGATATATATGCACCCAGCTCAGGTATGCTGTCTTCCCCCTTATAGAGACAGAAATAAATCCTAAAGTATGGGCAACTAAAGGTAAAATAGGTAAGGCAATAAGAGCTGCCATAGTACAGATACATCTCAAAGACTACTATTTTTCCACATCAGAGACAGTATCCTTTAAGACCTGAAGTTAAGAGGGAACTAATACCTATAATTGATAATCTAAGGACACAAAGGTTACTTGAACCCTGTAATAGTTCATGCAACACTCCAATCTCAGAAATTCAGAAACCCAATGGGGAATGGAGTTTGGTACAGGACCTTAGATTGTAGTAGTACTCATTCACCTAGTGGGACCTGAAAGAGTTTTGCCCTAGAATAAATTACAGGACATTATAGTGCTGGAAGGCCAAATTGGGGATGTTTACCCTGAGATCACTTCCTCCTTCCCCTATTACAACTTCCTTTTTCCTTTCCCAGTGCATGCAAAGAAAATTCCAATCAGCTCCTCACACGTCATCAATGCCCACCCTAAGCACCACCTCCAGTCAAAAGTTACATATATCCCATACCTCCATATCCAGGCACACACACAAAAAGCTAGTCCACTGTCAGTTGTGGGTTCCTCTCCATGTCCTTGGAATAAGACCACTTTTACTTTTCTTATATTCTGCTCCTTAATTGCACTAAAAAACTCTTAACAGTCTGGTGCCAAAACCTGGAAGCAGGCAGAGTATGTCACTCCCAGTTCAACCTCCCCTGCCTATCTAGGAACCATTTCTTGGAATCATTTCTTGTTTCTGTGGGACCTGTTTATTTGTCACCATCAGTCTGCATGCAACACCACTCTATCTCATTTAACCACAGGTGAGTCACTTTCCTTCAGGGGTTTTCTGTTTCCATGGGCTGGGCCCATGCCAGATAACCCATTGCCATCCCTTGTCCTCTGGGACCCCATGCTTCTTGGTGATGGCTGATGAGATTGGGTTGGAACCTTCTGTGTCATGCTTCCAAAATAGATGATGACTTCTTTTGATAAGTGTGATCTAGGATAACTTTCACGTTCCTTGGGAGGACTTAAAGCTCTTACGTTTTGAGGCAAAGTTTTTCTTTTGGTTCACCTTTAATTCAGTCATGGGGAATATTATTTCCTGTCCCCTGAAAAACAAACCTCTGGGGTTCCTGGTTCATAACCTTGGTGCTCTTGGCCTAAAGAAGGCTATACAAAAATAAAAAAACTAATCTTTTATTGCCAGGTGGCATGGCCAACCTACAAGCTTAATGGCAGCCCATAGCCTAAGGAGGAAATATTTGACCCCTGTATTCTTCAAAATTTATATAACTTTTGTTACTCTGGCATCAAGTTAATAAAAATCTCATATGTACAGGCCTTTCTTACCCTAAGGACATGATCTTCTCTCATTCAGTCATGTACAGCAGCCCAAATATTTATAGCTAAATCTACTGTACCAAGAATTCTCCTTCCCTCCCCACCAGGCCCCTTAGATGATGTGCCTCATTGTCTTTACTCCCCCTCCCCATATCTCCAAGATCAAACCCTGAAGCTTTCTCAGCCAGAGGTTTCTATGCCCCCGGCACCATCCTCTCCCCATTTTTACCCCCACTGGCCTCTAATCCTTCCCTTAGTTTCTGTCCCCAGTCTCAGATTTCTCAAACCCCTCCACCTGAGGTATCTATTCCATCAGACAGCTCCTCTTTGTCCCCTACTTCTGCATCATCATTTTCCCCACTGGCTCACCATAATCAGTCTCATGTGTTTCAGCCACCTAGCAGGCTTCTCAACAGCCATCTTTCTGCAGCTCACATTGAGGACAGCCATGATCTTGCAGCCTTCTGCCACATGACAGTGTGCTGCCATCTTGCAACAGGTCACAAGGTCAATGGCCGCCATCTTGTGGTCCCTCATTATGTGATCAGCAGCAACCATCTTGTTGCAGGTCACATGATGACCAGTTGCCATCTTGTGCTCCCTCACTGTCACCAACAGCAGCTATCTTGCTGGGGGTCACCCAGTAACCAGTTGGCATCTTGTGTTTCCCTGTTGCATGATGACATGTGGCCACTTTATAGTCAACCACCCAGTAATTGCCCATGCATGCCTGCTGGGCAGTTGGCCACTCAGTGGCCATTTACTCTCACTCTACAGCCTTCTCAGTCCAGGTGTCTATTCCTACTTTGAGAACAGGCTGGACCTGAGGGATTAGTTCATATTCATGTTCCTTTTTCCCTCTCCAACCTATCTCAGATTAGCCATAAATTAGACTGCTACTTTGTTGACCCATAGAATTATATGAGGCTTTAAATTTAAAACTAATTGTTATGATTTACATTTCAAGGATATTTATGTGATTCTGAACACTAGCCTCAGCTCACAAGAGTGAGCTCAGCTGTGGCAAACAGCTCAAAAAAAAGCTGATCACAGACATAAGGCAAATACCACTGAGAAGGACCCTGGGTCTACTGCAGTGCCTGAATAGGATCCTAACTGGAATTACCAAAATGGAGAAGGTTCTTTTTTTTTTAAAGAAAAAGAAAATGATGCATAAAGAGGGTAGAAATAATACAATATTTCAGAAAAACCCCACAAATAATAACCAGTAAGAAATCACTAGTTGATAATTATATATTTCCTCTTAGAAGTAGTTGTTCAAGTTATAAAAGTAAAGCATACAAAGTGAACATTTAAACAGTGAGACTGCAACCAGTTCTGTTCATTTATCCAACAAAATCTTAGTAATATGGTTATTAATCCTACACACTTAAACATACATGCAGTTATATCCTTTAGAATACTTTCTTTTCCTCTCTTTTTTTCTTTACAATAACTATAATCCATTATTGTAAACTGTTTAGAAGTTCTACACATGTATAAGTCTCTACATTTATACCTAGCATTTCTGTATTAGAGGTAGAAACAAGTGAACAATACAAATTCCTAGAGAAACATGAAAAGGACATATAAAACCACAATATTAGGTGATCTACAGTAGTTACTATGTCTCTTGTTATTTTCAATAAAATTGTCTATATTGTCATATATAGCATAATCAAATTTAGCAGTACATAGCACTATGAATAAAAACCAAACATTGGACACATTATAGGACTTCAAAGGCAGTTAATAATCAAACCAGAATGGGTATCCTATTGAATCTTGTCATCTTCAGATCAGTTGCCTCTACTCGCAGCCTTGATACTATTGAGCATACCAGATTTGAATAAAATCAGTCAAGACAAAACAGCAGTATAGCCAATCTTCTCTGCCTCATCTCTGCTATGCTATTTTTCTGTCATCATTGTTTACTTTTCTCCTTCATTCCACTGTCTGCCCCTTTCATTGAGGCCTTTCTGCCATTGTTCCTGGAATCCTGGTGATTTTATTCTCTCTCTCTAGAATGCCCTTCAGTATTCTTTGTAGGGTTGGATTGGTGGTCATGAACTCTCCCAGTTCCTCTTTGTTGTGGAAATATCTTGTCTTTCCATTAATTTTGAGAGACAGTTTTTCAGGGTACATCAATCTGCATTGGAGGGTATTTTCTTTCAAGGCTTGGGATATTTTGCTCCAAGCTCTCCTTGATTTGATAGTTTGCATTGAGAAGTCTGCTGTGCTTTTGATGAGTTTTCCTTTATAGGTAATTGTTTCTTTTCTCTGACTGCTTTTAATATTCTGTTCTTGTGATGGATTTCTGGGATCCTTATTATTATATGTCTGGGTGTAGATCTGTTTTGGTTGTAGCTGGCTGGAGTTCTGTATGCCTCATATATTTGAACATCACTTCCATTTCTATGCTTGGGAAGTTTTCCTTAATTATTTCTGTGAATAACCTTTTTATTTCATTTGTATTTGTCCCTGCATCTTCATTCATATTTTTTATTCTTATGTTATAATTCCTCATGTCATTCTCTAGCCTTTGTATCATTACTTCCTGGTTCCTTGTTATTTTTAAGAGATTCTTCCTTTAGTGATCATACACTGCAAATCTGTCTTCAAGTTTTGAAAGTCTGTTTTTAGTTTCTGTCAAGAAGTTTTGCCAGCTTTCAATGGAGTTTTTAATTTCCTGATATTCTCTTTGGATCTGTTTCATGTATTCAAGATTTTGTTTATATTCTTCATCAAAGGCTTTTCTCCTTTCTCCAGGTTCCTTCATTCTTCCATTTGTGTCCTCTTGAGGATTACCCAGCATTTACTAATCCTTTTATATCTTGCTTTTACTAATCCTCTTATATCTTGCTTCACCTGAGTTAGAATTTCAGATTTAAATTCATCGATGAGGTCACAAAACTATTTCTTTGCCTTGCAAGTGTGAGGTTGTAAGTTTAATCCCTGGTACCAAAAAAAAAGTATTTCTTTATTTCCAATGAGGCCGCGTCTGATATTGCATGTTTGCCACCCTCAACCTCCTCCTCATTTATCTCTCCTGGACTCACTTTCCCTGGTTCAGTGGTTGGAGGCCTTTTGCTGTTTCTCTGTCTTGTCATGTTTCTGGTTTCTTTCAGATGGGTGAGTGGAGGTCTCCAGGCCTTTCATATTGCTTACCAGAAGGTTCTTATAAAATGCATAAGATGATTCAGTGTACATTTGTGGGCCTTAATGAAATAGCTCACAAGCATACTAACTATAACAAGCTTTTAAAACAGGTTCAAGAGGCTAATGAAAATCCAGCTGTGTTCCTAAGTCAGCTTAGGGACACCTTAATTAAGTGTACTAATGTAAACCCAGCCTTTCATGAAGGGAAAATTGTTATTAAATCTTATTTTATTTCTCAGTCTGCTCCTGATATTCATGCAAAATTACAAAAGGCTAAACTTGGCCCTCAAACCCCACAGGGAGAGTTTCTTAATATGACCTTCCATATTTTCCAAAATAGAGAAAAAACTCTAAAAGAGAAAAAAGAGGCACAAAAAAAGAAACTTGCTAAATATCAAACTCATCTTTTAGCAGTGGCACTTGGGGCTCCCAAAACAGGAAAACCAAAACAAGGGGGAGCTGCCTGAGCCCCTGCTGGGCCATGCTTCAAGTGCAACAAGGAAAAACACTGGGCAAGAAAATGCCCCAACCCAGGTGTTCCTTTGGGGCCTTGCCCCTATTGCAATCTCAAGGTCCATTGAAAGAGTGACTGTCCTAGCCACCAGAGAGTGGGTAAGCCATCCTCTAAATTCTTTCCCTCACAGGAGATCTCATCACCACTGCATTCATTGCTGACTGATCTTGGACTTGCTGCTGAAGATTGATAAGGCTCAGGGCACACAGCTCCCCTTTAAGGTGTCCTTCTCAGAGCCTCAAGTTTCACTGGAGGTCTGAGGTAAGACATTCTCTGTACTTGTAGACCCAGAGGCCATATATTGTGTTCTTCCTGAGTTTTCAGGCCATTGTATTAAGTCCTCAGTCTCTGTAGTGGGTGTTGACAGCCAACCTACACAGCCTCTGCAGACAGGGCCTGTTCTGTCTGGTTCCAGATTCTCTTCTTTACCCATGGCTTTCTAGTAATTCCAACATGTCCCACTTTTGGGTAGAGATCTTTTTCAAAAGCTTAACTTCTCCTTTACCATCTCCCTCCCCATAGCTCTAGTCCTCCAAACATACTCACAGTGCACCACAAAGCCATTCCCTTCTCTCCCTTCTTCTCTGGTTGATCCCATAGTTTGAGATACTTCCAACCCTGCCCACACTATATATGCCATGCCTATTTTAATTCATCTCAGGGATCCTTCAACTTTTTCTTGTGTTCTCCAGTATCTGATAGCTCCCAAACACTTACAGGGATGATAATCAAGTGTCTTTTAGACAATGGTTTTCTTAAACCTACCCATTCACCCTACATTACTCCCATTCTCCTGGTACTCAAGCCTAATGGGTCTTGTCATTTAGTAAAGGACCTTAAGATAATCAGTAATGCTGTTACCCCAATTTACCCAGTGGTGTCAAACCCTTATACCATACTCTTTCGTATCCCTCCCTCCACCACTCAGTTTATGGTCCTAGATTTTAAAGATGCCTCTTTTACCATACCCCATACACCCTGATTGTCAGGATTTCTTTGCATTTACATGGAGTGACCCAGACACTCTCAGGTCTCAACAACTTACTTGGACAGTGCTCCTGCAAGGGTTTAGAGACAGTCCTCATTTCTTTAGCCAACCTCTTGCTGCTGACCTTGCAGCAATTGACCTGAAACCCAGCACCCTCCTTTAATACATTGACAATCTTCTCTTGTGTTCTCCATCCCATATGTTAACCAGACAACATTCAGCCAGTCTCCTTAATTTTCTCACCATTCATGGATACAGGGTTTCTCCTGCTAAAGTCCAAATAGCTTCCCCAGAAGTCAAATATCTAGGTCTCTCTTTCACTCCTACCACTGGTTCCACCAATACAGATTATAAGGTGATTCTTCAGGATCTCCAGGTGCCCACAACCAAACATCAGGTTATATCTTTCCTAAGTTCAGATAATTTCTTTCATCTCTGGATTCCTAATTTTGCAGCTTTAGCCAAACCCCTCTACAAGGCTTCTAAGGTCCCCTTTTCAAAACCCCTAGACCCCACTATGCCCATACATGCCTCGTTTCATAAACTGAAAGGGGGTCTCCTAAGGGCTCCAGCCCTTACCCTTCCTGATCCCCCAACCCTTCACTCTATACTCTATACACTACCTCTCAGGGTCACAATGCTGGAGGTGTAGTAGGACACAAAAAGGGACCCTCTTTTCAAGCAGTAGTTTACTTGTCAAAGCAGTTGGACAACACAGTAAAAGGATGGGCACTTTGTCTCCAAGCCCTTGCAGCTGCAGCCCTCCTGACACAGAAAGCTAAAAAGTTTACATTAGGGCAGTCTATTACAGTATGCTCACCTCATCATCTAAGTGAGCTTATTTCACATAAGACACTCCCTTCCCTGATGACCCCTTCTTGCCTTCAACAGGTGCATCTAGTCCTCTCTCAGGACCCTTCTATCTCTATTGCAACTAGTGGTCCTCTTAACCTGGCAACTTTTCTTCCCACCTCAGAATACCACCCTCACCATGACTGTATTCTGGTCTTACAAAGGACTCCCACTCCTTTCCCTCACATTAGTAGCACACCTCTCTCTTTAGCCTTTGACACATAGTTCAAAGTTAGCAGTTCAACAAGAACAGGCAAACAAAAGAGAGCAGGATACGCAATAGCTAACCAGTCAAAAGTCATAGAGACTAATCCACTACCACCTGGGACATCTTCCCAGAGGGCAGAAATTATTGCCCTTACACAGGCTCTTACACTGGCAAAGGAAAAAGTCATAAATATATACACTGATTCAAAGTATACATTTAGCATTTTATATTCCCATTGCTGCTATCTGGCAAGAACTCTCAGGGAACCCATCATTAATGCGCCTCTTATCCTTAAACTTTTACAAGCAGTGCAACTCCCAAAGCAAACAGCAGTTATTCATTGTAGGGGACACCAGAATTCTGCAGATCCCATTGCTCTAGGCAATGCCTTTGCAGATACACAAGCCAAGTTACCTGCACAAATACCATGGGCTTCTCATCTTCTTCTGATAGTTCCAAACACTCTACCTCAACCTAATGTACCAGAGCAACTACAATTACTTCATAGACCAGGTTACACACAAAACACTCAGGGATTGATTTTTCAGGGTTCAAAACTTGTTCTCCCAGATCATCAGGCCTTAAATATCATCACTGACTTACATAACTGTTCCCATGTAGGATCACTGGTCCTATACAGACTCTTAGCCCCAATAGTTACAAATCCTTCTCTGATTGCTATCATTCTTCAGATTACTCACATCTGTCATCTCTGGGCTAGGACCTCTCTTCAGGGACACATAGAACCCCCTTCCTTTCCCACTGATCAATTTCATAGACACATCCCTGGTCAGGACTGGCAGGTAGATTTTACACATGTGCCCCACCACAAAACTCTCAAATATCTTCTCACCTTTGTTTGTACTTTTTCAGGATAGATAGAAACCTTCCCCACAACCAGGGAGACTGCTGATGTAGTCACTAAAGTTCTGTTACAAGAAATCATCCCAAGGTTTGGTCTACCTCAGACTATTCAGTCAGATAATGCTCCAGTCTTTATTTCTCAAATCACCCAACAGGTATCCTTGAGCTTACACATCACCTGGTACCTACACATTACATACCATCCACAATCCTTAGGAAAAGTAGAAAAGGTAAACAGCCTCATAAAAACACAGATAGTTATTATGTAGAACTAAGTTGTTATGGAAGAACTGAGATAGTTGTTATGTAGAACAGCATGAAGACAATTTTACGAATGATGTGGGAGTCTTTAAGAAAGACTGCCAAGAGTCCTACTGTAAAAAAATAATTAATAGAATGTAAGGGATCAGGAACTAAATAGGATAATAAAACATAACTTAGCTTGAAAGTTGTGGCTGTGGGGCCTTGGTGAGATGGAGATGGGTGGGATACAGAAGATTACATGACCAATCAGAATATTTAGATTCAGGGTTAGAAGGGCACTGCTTAGTTTGAGTGTTGTGGAACCAGGATGACAGTCCAGCAACCTTAACCTCTGTTGGGGTTGCCAGGAAGACCAGATAGGGGCCACTCCACCTTAGTTGTAGCCCTGTGAATTTGGAAGATTTAAGATAAATTAGATCTCCTGGGGATATTGGAGTATCTGGTTTGGTCCCATCAGAAGGCTGGGGAAGGCAGAGATCAGCATGCTGTCATAACAAGTGTTGGAGGAAGGAGAAGATTGGGAAGTAGTCATCAAGAGGAGGGAGACTTCGGGGGGTAGGAAGATTGTGGAGTAGGAACAATCAGCCATACATGAGTTTAAAAGGGCTTAAAAATGTAGGAGCCTGGGGAAGTGCCCTGAGCTTGGCTAAAGCTAGGGGCAGAAATTGAGGCCAAGTTGGTGTAATTCTAAAATGAGTTTTGTGAGATCTAGGCTTTCAAGCATCTTGTGTTTATCTAAACAGCTGAGGGTGAAGAGAGCTAAGATAGTTACAGTGAAAAAATTTACTAATAAAATGTAAGGGATCAAGAACCAAATAGGACAACAAAACATGACCTAGCTGGAAAACTGTGGCTGTGGGGTCTTGGGGAGATAGAGATGGGAGACAGGAGATGAGATGATAACTCAGATTGTTTAGAGTCAGGGGAGTTAGGGTTAGGAGTGTATTACTTAGCTTGAGTGATATGGAACCAGGATGGCAGTCAAGTGATCTTGACCACCATTGAAGTTGCAAGGAAAACCAGATAGAGGCCACTCCATTTTAGTTGTAGTCCTGTTGAGAGATCTGAGAAATAAAGGCTGGACCATTATCTGACTGGATTCTCTGAGGTAGACCAAACTTTGGAATGATTTTTTGTAATGAGACTTAATAACTATATCAGCAGTCTCTCTAGTTGTGGGAAAGGCTTTTATCTATCCTGAAAAAAAAATAAAACAAAAATCAGAAGATAATTAAGAGTTTTATGGTGGGGTATGAGTGTAAAATTTACCTGTGAGTTCTGACCAGGGATGTGTCCACAAAATTGATGAGTAGGAAAGGAAAGGGGTGGTGTGTGTTCCTGAGGAGAAGTTCTAATATAGAGATGACAGATGTGAGTTGTTGAGACCTGAGAGAGTCTGGGTCATTCTATATAAACACAAAGGAATCCTGACAATCAGGGTGTAGGGGATGGTAAAAAAAAAAGGTATCTTTAATGTCTTGGACTATGAAGTGCATGGTGGAGGGAGGGATATGAGAGAAGATCGTACAAGGGTTTGGCACCACTGGGTGAACTGGGGTAACAGCATCATTGGTTACCCTAAGATCTTGTACCAGACAATAGGAATCATTAAGCTTGAGTACCAGGAGAAAGGATGTTGCAGGATAAATGGGTTACTTTAAGAAAACCTTTCTCTAAAAGACTCTTGATTATAGGTTGAAGCCCTTGTAAAAGTTTGGGAGCTATAGGACATTGGGGAACACAAGGAAAAATTGAAGGATCCCCGAGATGAATTAAGATAGGCATGGCAAGGGTAGCATGGGTGAGGTTGGAGGTATCTCAAACTATGGGATCAACCAGAGAAGAAGGGAGAGGAGGGGATGGCTTTGCAGCACATTGTGAGGGTGTTTGGAGGACTAGAGCTATGGGAAAAGAAAGGTAAAGAAGTTAAGCTTTTGAAGAAGATCCCTACCTAAAAGGGGTGTGGGACATGTTGGAATTACTAGAAAGCTATGGGTCAAGAAGAGAATCTGGGACTTGAATGGATTAGGCCCTGTCTGCAGAGGCCATGTAGGTTGGCTTGTCAACACCCACTACAGAGACTAAGGGCTTAATACAATGGCCTGAAAGCTCAGGAAGAACACTATATATGACCTCTGTGTCTACAAGTACAGAATGTCTTACCTGAGATCTTTAGTGAGACTTGGGGCTCTGAGAAGGACACCTTAAAGGGGGGCTGTGTGCCCTGAGCCCTATCAATCTTCAGCAGCAAGACCAAGTAGATCAGTCAATGATGAATGCAGTGGTGATGAGATCTCCTGTGAGGGCAAGAATTTAGAGGATGACTTACCTGCCCTCTGGTAGATAGGACAGTCACTCCTCCAGTGGCCCCTGAGATTGCAGAGGGAGCATTCTCTTGCCTGGTGTCCTTTTTGTCACACTTGAAGCATGGTCTTGGAGGAGATTGGGCAGCTCAAACTTATCTCGTTTTACCTGTCTCAGAGCTCTAAGTGTCACTGCTAAAAGATCAGATTGTTATTTTTCCTTTTGATTTTTATCTCTGTTGTTGAAAACATGAAAAACCATATTAAGAAGGTCTCCCTGTGGGGTTTCAGGGTCGAGTTTAGCCTTTTGTCTTGGGATCTGGCCCACAGCAGGAGGTATCTGTCTCCTTCATGGTCACAAGACATGCAGTCCTCTGTGCTGGCTACTTTGAGGTCCCAGCCCTGTCTGACTGCCTATAATGTTTTTAACTGACTTAGCTGCCTATAGCATTTTTTCTCAGAAGAAGTAACCCAAACTGCCATGAAGAATAATGCCCAGTGACTGATCTGGCTTTTTCAGGCTGAAAGGGGTTGAAGTTGTTGAATGGCAGTCAGGGATACTCTGTAGAGCTTTTAATTAGTGGCCCTCAGTAGATAGCAGGCATTTTCATCTTGGGTAGGTGTACAGCTTTAAGACTAAAGGAGACAAAGGCAAAGAATCAGTTAAGTAGGCAGGAGCCAAATAATAGAATCAACAGGGTATTTGTGATATAATTTTTAGTAAAAGCTTCCCATAAGTAGGATAAGGATAAGGTCCAGGGAATTTTAGAAATTAACATATCATCCATTTGTCATACACATATTTAGATTTTACAGTTGTATAGGTACCTCCCTCTTGTGCTGTTAGAATGTCTACTGTCATCTAATTTTGGAGGATAGTCTGTTTTATTAATTTTACCTTTTTTATTTAGGAGAGAGTTGAGCTGTGGTGTCATTTAAGGCCAGTTAAGTATAGTTAATCATGGTCCCAATATGCATCATGTAACCATTTTCTGGAAAAGATCTGGTGGATCTCAGTAAAAGGAATCTAAAAGGGATTTATAATTATCTCTTAATTTTAGCTGTTAAACATCCAGAAGATTGATAACAGTGCAGTGCAGTAGAGGCAGTAAGATTAACATAGAACATTAAATTGAACTACTATTTTGTATTAATCATGTGTGTTTTAACATTTGAGCATTGAAGAAATTTGTGACATTGTTTGGACTGCTCAATATTTAAACATCTCTGAGTATAACATATACATTACATAAATTTCTGTTTAAAAATTGTTATTTGACTGGTGACCTCATGTTGGTTTGACTTGGATCTCCTGGCTGGAGCATAAGAAAAAGGCAAATGTCTGGAATGAAAGGAAATATTTGTCATCATAAACATTCTCAATTTTATATTTGAAGGCATGAATATGCCATAAGATTGGCAACAATGAATTGTCTTAGCCATATGAACTTTAGTTTGGGTGTCTCCCCCATGGCTATGGAGATTATTGGGGCCTCTGATTAATGAATAAGAGCTGGTTAAAGTTACCAAGTGGCCACTTTCTTATTCATCAAATGAAGGCTTATCCAATCTCTCCTCACCTCAAGGGATTTTGTTTTAACTAGCTTTAGCATCATTTTGACTAGCTGGCAAACTAAGTGGAAGCATGCTTTTAAATCTATAAACCAAATAAACCTTGACTAAATGATCTGAAAGTGTAAAAGAAAAGGAAAAAAAGATTGTTGAGTTCAAATAAAAAGGAACAACTGTTTACAGAACAGACACATGGACAAACATGGACAGATGATCTGTACAGTATAAACAGACTGAACAAACAGACAACAGATATATAGACTGACAAATATCTTACAAAATCAGAGTGCACTCAAATATACTTTACCAATTTGAACTATAATAAATAGAGAAGTGTGAACCTTTTTGTAGATTAATTAATAGAGATCTCTTGAAATAAGAATAGCAGAAAAGGAACCTAATTTATGTTTACTCTGAGATAGGTCAGTAAGGGGGAAAAAAGAACATGAATATGAACTAGTTCTTCAGAACCAGCCTGTTCCTGAATGAGGACTGAGGCTGAGAAGGCTGTGGAGTAGGAAGTGTAAATGGCCACCAAGTGGCCAACTGCCCAGCAGGCATGTGTGGGCAATTACCCTGTGATTGACTATAAAACAGCTTCCTGTCACCATGACAAGAAAACACAAGATTTTGACTGATTGCTGTGTGACTTGCAGCAAGATAGCTGCTGCTGGTGACACAGTGAGGGAGCACAAGATGGAGACTGGTCATCATGTGACCCCAAAACAGAATAGCTGTTGTGGGTCACATGATAAGGGACTGCAAGATGATGGCGTATTGTCATGTGGTGGAAGTCCACAAGATAGTGGCTGTCCTCTATGTGAGCTGCAGCAAAATGTCTGTTGAGAACCATGTGGTCTGCTAGGTGACTGAAACACACAAGACCAAGTACAGTGAGCTGGCATGGAAAATGGTGACACAGGAGCAGGGGACAAAGAAGAGCCATCTGATCGAATAGATGGCTCAGGTGGAGGGGATTGAAAAATCTGAGACTAGGGAGAGAAATTAAGGGAAGGATTAGAGGCCACTGGGGGTGAGAAAGAGTGAGAGGATGGTGCGGAGGGTACAGAAATCTCTGGCTGAGAAAGCTTCAGGATTTGGTCTTGGAGATACAAGGGAGAAGCTGTAAAGACAGGAGACACATCATCTAAGGGGTCTGGTGGGGAGGCAGGGAGAATTCCTGGTGGAGCAGAGTGAGCCAGAAGTATTTGGGCCATCATACAAGACAGAGTGAGAGAAGGACATGTCCTCAAAATGAAAAAGGCCTAAAAATGAAGGGTTTCTGCCAACTTGCCACAATTGTGACAAAAATATAAATAAAACATCTGCTTTTTTTAATAGCCTTTTTGAGGCCAAGAGCACCAAGGTTATGAACCAGGCACCTCAGAAGTGTGGTTTTTTGGGGAAGGAAATGCTCCTCATGACCAAATTATAAGTGAGCTGAGAGAACAACTTCACTTTAGGATGTGAGGCTTTAGCTCTCCCCCAAGGAATGTGGAAGCCGTCTTGGATCACATCTATTAAAACAAATCATCATCTGTTTTGAAAGTGTGACACAGAAAGTCCCAACACCCTTTCTCCTTGGCTACACTGAAGTGTGGGGCAGGGTCCCAGGGAAAAAAATAACAGTTTTGCCTCAGGATTTATGGTCTAAGGAGCATGAAAACTGATATCTCTGTCCAGGGATGGCAAAGATGGGTTTTCTGATGCAAGCTTGCAAATTTTAGGAATGGAAACAGAAAACCCCAGATGGAAGCTCACCTGTGATGAGTAAGGAAGGTTGTTGTTGTATTCAGATTAGTGGCAGCAAGTAAACAGTCCTGGAGGAAAAAATAGGTGGTTCATAGGCAGGGTAGCTCAAACTGGGAGTGACTCCCAGGAGCTAACACACTCTGCCATCTGAGTCACAGCACCATAATGTTAAGAGTATTCTGGTGCAATAGAGAAGCAAAAGTACAAAATGAAAAGTTTTGTTGAGTTGAGGACATGGAGGGGATGACACAACCTGGTGGCTTGACTGTCTCTTTAACTAGATACAGAGTGGCAGAGAGTTTTATGACCTCTGATTGAAGTGGTGCATGGGGTGGATATTGATGACATGTGAGGAACTGATTGGAATTCTCTGTGTGTACAAACAGGAAGGGGAGTTGCAATTAAGGCTGAAGAAGAAGCAGGAAGTGGTAGGCATTCCCACTTTGGCCTTCCACCATGTTAGACCACCATCATAACTGTACAGTAACTTACACTAGGGCAAGAACCTTTCGCATACTCTTGAAATCTTCTCACTTACACTTGGAACTAGTGTTCAGCTAGCAGAGTCCATAGCTCTGACCAGAGCCTTACAACTCAGCAAAGGACAAAAGGTCAATGTTTATACCTATTCTGAGTATGCTTTTCTAGTATTACATGCCCTTGCAGCCATATGGAAAGAAAGAAATTATCTAACAGCCAATAGATCTCCTATAAAGTATTATCTCCTATCTACCCTACAAAGTGGCAGTAATTCACTGTAGAGGACATCAGAAATAAGTTGACAAAATATCTCAAGATAATCAACTGGCTTGTGCAGCAGCTAAAAAGGCTGCTCAAGGGCCCCCCTCTTCAAGTCCTCCTGATCTAGAAGGAGTCCCTTGAACATATTCAACCCAAATACTCTCAGTCAGAAATTGAATGGGCTCTCTCCCATGAATGCCAGCTTTTTCCATCAGGGTGGTTACAATCAGATGATGGAAAGTTGTTTCTTCCTGGTGCTAGTCAATGGAAAATAATTAAGTCTTTATACCAAAGCTTTCATTGGGAGAGAGACAAAACTCAGCAGATGGCCTCATAGTTATTCATTGGAAAAGGACTTTCTCAGACAATAAGACAGATAAATAAGACATGTGATCTCTGCCAAAAAACAACACTCTTAACCAATGTATAGTAACTCCAAAAATACAGAGACATGGTAAACATTCTGGAGAAGACTGGCAGCTCAGTTTTACTCATATGCCCAAAGTAAGAGATTTCAGTACTTATTGGTCTGGGTAGATGCTTTCACATACTGGGTTGAGGGCTTCCCTTACAGAACAGAAAATGCACAGGAGGTAGTAAAAGTTTTGATCTCAGAAATCATCCCCACAGTTTACAAAGTGATAATGGACCTTCTTTTAAAGCAACAGTACCAAAACCAGAGAAAGATGCAACCAAAAAAGAGAACTATAGGCCAATCTCACTAATGAACATTGATGCAAAGATTCTCAACAAAATACTGGCAAATAGAATGCAGCAAATCATCAAGAAGATTATACATCATGACCAAGTGGGGTTCATTCCTGGAATGCAGGGATGGTTTAACATACACAAATCAATAAATGTAATACACCACATCAACAGAGCCAAAAACAAAAACCATATGGTCATCTCAATAGATGCAGAAAAAACTTTCGACAAAGTCCAACACATGTTCATGATAAAAACCCTTCAGAAACTCGGAATACACGGCATCTACCTCAACCTTATAAAGGCCATCTATGACAAACCAACAGCTAACATTATACTAAATGGACAAAAACTGAAAGCTTTCACTTTAAAATCAGGAACAAGACAAGGATGTCCACTCTCACCACTCCTTTTCAACATAGTTCTGGAAACACTAGCCAGGGCAATCAGACAAGAGAGGGAAATAAAAGGAGTAAAGATAGGAAAGGAAGAAGTTAAATTATCACTATTTGCAGATGACATGATACTCTATATAGAAGACCCAAAA
>PVLA01007798.1:0-72484 GCA_004027455.1 Hydrochoerus hydrochaeris
CCCAAATGATTGGAAAGGCATAGCTAAGACATGTTTAAGTCTGGGGGGTTATTTGTTGTGGAAAGAAAATTTGTTTGAATTGTGCACAGACCAGGCCACATGCAATACTGCTCAGAACATAGCTATTACAAAAGATATGTTGACTGGGGAAGGTGTCTTTGCTGCTACAGGCAGTCAGCTTGCTTCTGACATGCAGGTGTACGACCAAGTTAGAATAGCAGCCACGAGAGTTTGGGGGAAGAATCCTTCAAAGGGTGAGACCTCCCTGGATTTGACTTCTATTCATCAGGGTCCAGACGAATCATTTCAGGATTTTGCTGCATGTTTATTACAAGCTAGTGAGAAAATTATAAGCGACAAAGAAGTGACTAATTTAGTAGTTCAACAACTGGCTTTTGAAAATGCAAATACATGGTGTAAAGAAGCCTTAGGAGCCCACAGGAAGTGAGCTCGGCTGTCTGAGATGATTCAGATTTGAGCAGATATTGGCCCCTCATATATACAGAGAGCTGCTCTGGCAGCAGCTCTCACTCACTTCATAAACCCACAGCCTACAGAAAAGGGAAAGACCAGGGTTATTTGTTTTCATTGCAGGGGGGGAGACATCTTGCTCAAAATTGTTCTGTTGCTGCACCTATGGGGGCAGCACAGTTGGTCTCTGTCTCTTCCATAAAATCTCCTCAGATCTGTGCAAGATGTCAATGAGATTATCATTGGAAAAGTAATTGTAGATCAAGAATAGATGTGGAAGTCTGGCCCATTTCAGGAAACTTCCAATGGGGCCTGCCTCGGCCCCACCAAACAATAGGGGTGCTTTCCTCAATTCCTCCCCAGCTTCACTCTCTGCTGCCAGGCATGCATAAGACCTCTGGCGAGCAACAAAAGATAGCAGAGGCTTGGACCTCAGTTCCTCTTCCGAATTCATACTAACTCCTGAAATGGGACCCCAAGCTATTCCTACTGGACTCTATGGGCCTCTGTCTCAAGGAAGAGTGGGTCTGCTACTAGGTCGCAGCAGTCTCACATTAAAAGGTCTTCAGGTTTTGCCAGGTGTCATTGATGCTGACTACACAGGGGAAATTAAGATTATGGTTCAAACTACTCAAAATATTGTTCAAATTACACCAGATTCTCGTATTGCCCAGTTGGCTATTTTTCCTTTGACAAAAACTGGAAAATCTATAAATGAGGAAAGAGGGGTCCAAGGGCTTTGGGTCTTCCAATACTTATTGGTTTCAAAAGATTAGGCAAGATTGTCCTGAGATGGAATTGGTCATTGCAGGGAAGGCATTTAAAGGGCTTTTAGACACAGGCACAGATGTTTCTGTTGTTGCCCAGAGACGCTGAAAATGGCACAGCCTCTGCATGTGGCAACTACAGATCTACAGGATGTGGGCAGTGTTTCTCACCCTAGTAGAAGTGCTAGATTGTTAACCTGGAGGGATGCAGAAGGTCATTCTGGGCATTTCTCACCTTATGTCCTCCCCCATACACCAGTTAATTTATGAGGTCGTGGTGTGTTACAGGATATGGGGGCATTTCTCGTTAACCCTAACTCGTTGGCAACTCATCAGATGTTACAACAAGGATTTTTCCCCCACTCAAGGGCTTGGTAAAAACAATCAAAGAAGGAGATAACCCCTTACAATAAACCCAAAGGGAAACCATTTTGGTATAGGATATTCATCTTCATATTTTTAGAGGGGGCTTTGATCTCTTCTCTGACCCCACGGATGGTGTCTAAGATAGCTTGGATGTCTGATGACCCTGTTTGGGTTGATTAATGGCCTCTGACTCAGGAGAAGCTTGTAGCGGCTCATTCACTGGTTAATGATGGCAGGACATCTAGAACCCTCTAGTTCTAGCCCTTGGAATACCTCAATTTTCATAATAAAAAGAGGTTAGGAAAATGGAGACTATTACAAGATTTGTGGGCTGTTAATAAAACCATGGAACTTATGGGAGCTCTTCAACCAGGATTGCCTAGTCCTGTAGCTATCCCTTTGCATTTTTCTCTCATGGTGATTGAGTTAAAAGATTGGTTTTTTACTATTCCCCTTCATCCTCAGGATAAGAAACGTTTTGCTTTTAGTCTACCTTCTATTAATCATCAGGCCCCAATGAGCTGCTTCCAGTGGTGTTGTCTGCCACTGCAGCTATGTTGTCAGTCCATCAGGCTGATCCATCTGTTTATCTTACTTATTACATGGATGACATACTATTGGCTCATGAATCTTTATCTCTTTGCTCAAAGTATTTATCCAAGTGAGTGATGTCCTTCATAGTGCCAGCCTAGTTGTGGCCCCTGAGAAGGTACAAACCATGGCACCTTTCTCATATTTGGGTTACATCATCCAGCAAAGACATATTGTGCCTCACACTATTCAGATTCAAACTAATCAGCTTGCGACCTTGTCTGATTTTCAGACTTTACTTGGTAATATTAATTGGCTCTGCCCAGCTCTTAAGCTAACAGCCCATGATTTAGGTCCTCTCTTTGACACCCTCAAGGGGGACCCAGCCCCCACATCTCCAAGGGCACTCTCCTCAGAGGCTAAAGTTGCCTTGGATAAGGTTAATCTGGCTCTCTCTAATGCCTGACTTTCTAGAGTTGACCCAGGTTTGCCCATGTTTTTAATTATCTTCCCTACTCAATGTGTGCCCACTGGGGTCCTTTGGCAGTCTCAGGGCCCTCTACAATTGCTACATATGTCACATGCCCCACACAAAACCATTACTCCCTTCTATGAGGCTGTGTCAGAACTGATTGCACGTGGGTGAACACATGCTATTCAGCTTTTTGGTTGTGAGGTGCAAACTAATATTTTTCCCTTTTCACCTGTACAACAACAGTGGCTATGGCAAATTTCATCCTGTTGGCAATCTGCATTGGCTAACTTCCCTGGTAGTACTGATTATCATTATCCTCCAGATAAATTAATTCAATTTGCTTCCCTAACACCCTTTGTTTGCCCTTCAAAGTTAAGTTCAGTCCCCATAGTAGAAGCTCTCTCTGTTTTCACAGATGGGACATCATCAGGCAAAGGAGGTTATGTGATGGCCTCCTCTTCCCAAATACAGGATATGGGTCTTTCTTCTACACAAAAAACTGAATTACAAGCTGTCATATGGGCCTTGCAAGATCATTCATCCACTCCAGTTAACCTTTTTTCAGACAGCACCTATGTTTGTGGTGTGATGCGCCACATTGAAACTGCTACTATACACACTAGTCAAGAAGATCTCTTTCACTTATTTCACACACTTCAACTCGCCATTCAATCACACCATGTTCCCTGTTTTAATGGCCATTTATGCTCCCATTCCCAATTACCAGGGCCTCTCACTGAGGGAAACAATGCAATAGACACATTGCTGGCTACTGTCACTGTTACTCCCTCAGATGCCATTCAACAGGCTTCTGCCTCCCATGCCGTGGTTCCATCAGAATGCTTCTGCCTTGCGCAAACAGTTCCAGTTGACCCGAGAACAGGCTAGACAAGTTGTCAAACAATGCTCCTCATGTGTAATATATCTTCCCTCACTTTCCATGGGGCTTAATCCCCGAGGCTTACATGTCAATCATCTCTGGCAGATGGATGTCACCCACATTTCTGAATTTGGCTCTCTATGCTGGGTCCATGTTTCAGTGGACACTTTCTCAGGATTTATCTTTGCTTCTGCTTGCACTGGTGAAGTGGCTAAACATGTTATTGCTCACTTCTTGGATGCCTTTAGTGCCCTAGGTTGCCCATGGGCACTTAAGACTGACAATGGCCTGGCTTATTATGCAAGGGCTGCCTTCCAAAATTTTTGTAAAGCTTTTCATGTTTCCCTTACCACAGGAATTCCTTATAACTCTCAGGGTCAAGGAATTGTTGAGCATGCACACCACACCCTCAAGATTCAGTTACAAAAGCAAAAAGGTGAGGCTTTTCCTCCAAAATTTACACCTCATAATAGACTTCATTTGGCTGTTTATACTATTAATTTTTTAAATTCTACTAAGGATGGTACCCCAGCAACAGAAAGACAGTTTAATCAGGTAAAGAAAGGGGGGTTAAGAAGGGTCCTTTGAAAGGATCTTCGCACTGGACAATGGAAGCCCACTACTCACCTGGGATAGAGGGTATGTTTGTATGTTTCCAGAGGATGCTGAACAGCCTATCTGGGTGCCAGAGCGTGCTGTCTGGATATATCATGGACCCATACCCAGAGGGGGAGTTGATTCCACCTCTCAAGAAGCAGATGCTCAGCCCTATGACAGTGATGCCTTGGAAACCACGCCACAACTGATAGAAAAGAATGAAGCTAGAACCAACCTTAATGGACCCAAGATGCCCAAGAGATAGTAACCCAAAATAAAAAGGTCCAAATAGATGATAGAAGTGCATGCTAAGTCCTATGACAAAAATATATGTTAACTATAGATAAGATTTTGTCTCTGTCAAATTCTTTTATAAGAGATCTCTGCTAATTGAGCTATAACAAATCTGACTAATCTATTTAAAATTACAAATTCTATAATTGTAAAAAAATGTATAATTCAATTTGGCTAAAATACATTGGAGTGTACTCTGATTGTGAAAGATGTTTGTGAATCTGTGTATCTGTTTGTCTGTCTGTCCAGTGTGTTAAGCTGTTGTTAGAAGTCACTGGGCTAGTGATCACTCACACTTGTGGAGCCAATAGCACAAGTGCCTGTACAGGAGTGCCCAAGTGGCACGGAGTGCCTGAGAAATGCCCTGAGGGCATAGAGTGCTGGAGGTAACAGATGTTTTAACCCCGCAGACACAGGGTGTAAAAAGCGAGCTAGTTTAACAAAGGGGCATGAAATAGCCCCCAGGAACTTGAAGAGTTCTTGCAGACACCGACAACTCTGTATTTGTTTCTACATTTGTTTGAATCTGTACAGATCGTCTGTCCCCATTGGTCTATTTGTGAACAGCTGTTCTTTTGATTTTGAGCTCAGCAATTTTCCTTTTTCTTTTTCTTTTGCATTTATAGATGATTTAATCAAGGTTTATTTGAGTTATAGATTGGAAAACAGGCTTCCTCCTGGGTTCCCAGTTAGTCAAAAGGAGGCTAAAGTCAGTTGTGTAAATGTAATGTACATTGTTGCTTATCATAATTTGAAAGTCTCTCATTGTTCAAAAATAACATGTTAAATGTTACAATTAGAGTTGTCTTAAGAAAAAATCATTATAAAAATTATTAAACAAAAATCCCTTTAGGTTGGGGTTGTTGGATGGGACTTCAATTGATGAATAAGAAAGTGACGACCTGGTAACAATTTGCCAGATCTTCTTCATTGACTGGAGGCCCCAATGATATCCATAGCCTTATGGGAGACACCCCAACAAAAGTTATATAAATGCTATTGCAATATGTTCATATTCATCCTCATTAAAAGGAATAATACAAAATGTTTTGATTTTAAAAGTGCCCATACAAAGGTTTTCATATGGTTATGACAAATGATTGTTCTTAACCTTATGCTGTATTCATATATTCATATCTCCAGATGTACAGGTCTTCAAGAAAAATGTAAGAAAGGGATTATTTATGGTGATAAAATTTTGTTTCAGATTCAGACATCTGCCTTCAACAAATGCTTAGGAGATCTACATCCCCCTAAACATCAATCAGTTAGGTAAAATATTTTATGTATTAGGTGGGGATGATTAACCAAAAAGGAGAAATCTGATGTCAAAATGAAAATTCAAGTTACAAAACGTCATCATGGTTTTTATGCTACAACATTGTATATGGTTTGATTTCTATGTAAAATATGTAACTGTCTGTTAATATTCTACAGGTGTGCAAATGTTAAAACAGCCATGGTTGTTGAAAAATAATGTTTCTATTTTATGTTGTAAGATGTTTGATATTTAGTAAGACAGAAATGCCTATACTACATTGTACTGTTATCAATCTTTTCTTCTGGATGTTCAACAACTGAGGTTTGGAGACCAACAATTAGAGATACAGATGGGCTAAGAGGACAGCCATATTTTGACCCTAGCCCACCAAGGTCAATGAGGACCCAGGACATGAGAGAACCTCTGCTGTGTTATCCTATATTTGGTGAGTCCCTGGTCTTCTGATCAAGAAGATTGCGTGAGCACTGAGGAAAGTGATCATCAGTGTGTAGTGTCCCTAAGGACAGTCACCAGCAGAAAAGATCTCCCAAGCTTTCACCAAAAGCAACTTGGAATTGCTATTGTAAAAAAAGAGGAAATAGGAAGCGCTATAAAAATATAACTATGTATGTTTAGATGTGTGGGATTGATGACCATATTTCTAGGTTCTTGTGTGATTGTTGAACAGATCTGTTTGCTCTCTCACTGCTTTAGTGTCCACTTTGTGTGCTTTAATCCTGTAACTTGCATAACTATTTCTAAAAGAACAATATGTAATGTATCAACTAGTGATTTCTTACTGTTTATCTTCTTTTCTTCAAATTCTGTAATATTTCTACCTTTATCCTGTTTTTTTTTCTCTTGAAAAAAAAAAAGCAACTTGGTCAAGCAATGGCTGTGACTCATCCAAATGGCTGACAGATGGAAGAACTAAGAGGTGCTATAGCTGGTTCCAAGGTTCCTAAGGAGACTTAACTGACCTTGATAGATAACAAAAATTGATTGTTTTTAAAACAGGTGCCACCTTAACTTGGTCTTGAACATCCTGCAGAACATGTACAACTATTAGAGGTATATAAAACAATGCTGAAGTAATATGCTATAGAAGAAACTCAAGTCACTAATAGCTTTTGGCAATTGCCAGCTACACTGGTAGCTGACTGCTGTCACAGATTAATGGACTGCACAGGGTTTCAATTGTGGAATGCAGGGACTTAAAATCTATGGGCTGAACTTAAAATAAAAAGATCTACAGAGCTCTCCAACACAGCTCCTCCAGCTTCAACTGATCATCCATCCTGTGCAACAACAAAACAAAAGAGAGGGACATGTTGGGAGCCACTGAAGCTGAAAATTGACCTAGGGCATGACCCAGACGTGACCCTACCAGAAAACAAAGAGCTCCCTGGTCAGCCACGTGAAGAAGCTGATACAGCCCAGGAAAACACCAAGCCCCTAGACAATCCAAGCAATGGATTGCTAGGCAGAGGGACTGAAACTGACATCATCTTTCCCAGTATATAAATAAAGGTGCTACAGTGGTTGAACAGTTCCTTTCCTCCCATCAAGGAGGATAAGGGTTCCACCTGACCCCAGCTTTGTCTCGTCTTCATTTTTCTCATCTACTTGCTGGTCCTTAACCCCAAGAACCTCAGGAGCCACATTGGGTCACGGCATGCACCCACACCACCATGCTACCTTTGCGACCCCTGCCGACTCCAAGGAAAACCGTACCAATGGCCACTGCTGTCGACGACCCTCCCCATCTCCTAGACCAAGTACTTGATCTTCGGCTCCCACTCCTCCTCCCAGAACCTTGAACTGCAGTGGATTAACTGTTCTGAGTTGAAGGGAGGCTCAGCGACCTCTTACCCAAACAGAAGACCTCAGCAGGCTCTAATCACTATGCTCCTGTGCTTCTCCTGGCATTCTTCCTACAACTTCAACAACCAGTTCTCGCACATTCACCTTCTTCACTGCCTGAAGTCTTGTACTTGGTCACTTTCCAATGTCTTTGGGAAGATTTGTCATTAAATAAAGGACTGGAAAGGTTAGAATGCATCAGCATGGCAGTTTTCCTTTTTTCAGCTTGTTAATTTTTTTCCCTGACATTTTGCATTCAAAAATTTTCCTAAGGATGCAGCTCCATTGGTTTATTTTTTAATTTTTTAAATTTTGTTTTGGAAAGAATAGGGCTAAACGGGATGAAGCAGAGTGAACCCACTCAGAACAAAACTGTGAAAACAATATAGGACTTTGAAACAAGACAGTGCCCCATGGACACCTGGACTAATGTCACCAGCCTACCCCTTGGCCCAGGACTGCATAGTCCACCACACTGTGCTTCCTATGCACCCCGCAGATGTCTGAACTGATGTCACCAGCCCGCCCCTCATCCCAGGACTGTGTACATTGCTGCACTGCACTTCCTGCATGCACCGCAGACTGACACCACCAGCCTGCCCCTTGGCCCAGGACCATGTACACTACTGTGCCATGCTTCCCACATGCCCAGTGGATGCCCAGACCCAGGACACCTGCTGGCTCCTCAGGGACATTTTCTACCTCCTGGACTTAATACTGCTGTTGATCTTCAACTCCCACCCTTTCTCCCAGAACCTTGGATTACAGTGGATTAACCATGCTAGCTTGATGGAAGATTCAGTAAATGCCTCACCCAAACAGAGGATCTCAGCAGGCTCAGTATGCCCCTAAAATAGAGGTGTACAATAGGTAAATAGCACCAGTAGTAAAGCTCTCTCCAACTAACTGTAAGGCCTTGGTGAGTCTGGAAAGAGTGTGGGTGACTCCTTCCTGCATACAGTGAACATCAGGCAGGGTGAGGAGTGTGCCAGTAAGGACTCCCCCAACTTGGAGAAAATCAAAAGGGCTTATGAGACACACAGGCACACAATAGAGACACAGTAGGGCCTCAGTTGACATATTAAACACTATAGACAAGGAGATTTGGTGACCTGGAATAACCTGAAGATAAAGTAACAGCAGGAACTAAAAGTTTACCTATATCAATACTACTAGGCTTGTCAGCCCAGGAAAAATATCAGACTCACCCAACAGGCCCTGCAGAGGGAAGTCAGGTGACTGGGCCACCTCTTCATTCTGGCACCCAGCAATTGGACAAACATCAGCCTTACAGTAGAACCCCAGGATAGACACTACCAACAGTTGACACTAGTGGGATTGAGGAACAAATATTAACCCGAAAGGGGAAAGTGGTAAAACAAAAAAGCAAAATGCAATCTCAAACATCTAGTTCACCAGGAGTAAGTACAGAAGACATTGAAATAGAGGACTTCAAAAGTAACACACTGGAAATCTCTGAAAAGATAGCAAGTGAAATAAAAAAACAATTCCATGAGGCTATGGAGGAAATCAAATTAGAAGTAATCTCTCATGTAAAGACAGAAATAACAACCTTAGTAAAGGAGTTGCTCAGTGCAGCTAAAGAAGAAATAGATTTTTATAAGGTTTTTTTAACTTAAAGAGAAAAAAACAGGAAAAAGGTGGAAATATTACAGAATTTCAAGAAAAGAAGATAAACAGTAAGTAATCACTAGTTGATACATTACGTATTGTTCTTTTAGAAATAGTTATTCAAGTTACAAAATTAAAGCACACAAAGTAGGCACTAAAGCAGTGAGAGTGCAAACATCTGTTCAACAATCACACAAGAACCTAGAAATATGGTTATCAATCCCACACACCTAAACATACATGCAGCTATATCTTTTATAGTGCTTCCTATTTCCTCTTTTTTTACAATAGCAATTATACATTTTAAAAATTTTATTTAAAGAGAAGAAAAAAGCAAAACAGACAAAAAGGGTAGCCACAATAGAGAATTCTAAAAGAAAGAAAAAGGAGAATGAGAAAAAACCCACTAAGAAATCAGTAATTTATAAATTACATTCTGTCACCCTTGATGTAGTTGTTCAAGTTACAAAGTTAAAGAGTACATAGCAAATATTCAAACAGTCAGACTACAAACAGTTCTGCTCAATGATCCAAGAAAGATTCAGCAATATGGTCATCTATTTTACACACTCAAACATTCATGCAGTTATATCCCTTAATGCACTTTCTTTTCCTCTCTTTTTTATAATAGCAATTACACATTTTGGTTTTATTACTCTTGTAGTTCTTATTTACTTTTTACACTAGAGACACAATATGATATTTATAAATATAATTCTTATTTATTTCACTAATGAGCATAGTCTCAAGTTGTCTCCATTTGCCTATATAGGCCTCAAAATCATCCTTTTAAGATATAGATTTTTTAAAAGTACAGGAGCATGGGAAACTGACTGAAACCATGAATGAACAATATGGAAAACAAGCAGAATTCATGAAACAAACCCAAAGAGACATCCACCAAATAAAAAAATTCTATTGAAAGCTGGCAAAACCATTTAAATGAAGCTGAGAATAGAATTTCAGACCTTGACGACAGGATCACAACTAGTGATCATGAAAGGCTAGAACTTATAAAAATAACAAAGTAGCATTAAATAACAATCCAGTAGCTTAAAGATGATGCCAAGAGAAACAATATAAGATTAATAGGCATCAGTGAAGATGCAGGAGTCAATACAAATGACATAACTAAAATATTCACAGAAGTAATAGCAGACAATGTTCCAAACATGGGAAAAAATCTACTATGCAGCTAGGTGAGGCATATAGAATACCAAACAATCACAACCAACATAAATCTACACCCACACATATAATAACTAAGATCCTAGACATACAACATAAAAACAGAATACTAAAAGCTGTTAAACAAAAGACACAATTCACCTATCAAGGAAAGACCATTAGATTCATGGCAGACTTTTCAGCACAAACCCTCAAGTCAAGAACAGCTTGGAGTGAGATATTTCAAGCCCTTTAAGAAAGCAACCTTTAACCCAGACTGATGTACCCAGCAAAACTTTCATTCAAATTTAATGGAGAAACAAGATACTTCTATGACAAAGAAGAACTGAAGAAATTCATGTTCATTGAACCAACCCTAGAAAGAGTAATGAAAGACATTCTAGACAGAGATAAAAATGACCACAATCTCCATAACAACAAACGAAAGAAACCACCATGTAGGACAAGCAATTAAATAAGGGAAAAAGCAGAAAACAAACAACTGGAACATAGCATGGCAAAGTTGAGCCAGTACATATCAGTTACATCCATAAATGTAAATGGCCTTAATTCACCTATAAAAAGAAACAGATTGACAGAATGGATCAAGAAACAAGACCCTACAATATGCTGTATCTAAGAAACACATCTGGCCCAAAAGGACACTCATAGATTAAAAATCAAAGAATGGAAAACAGTATTCCATGCAACAGGAACTACTCAGAAAAAAGCAGGGGTAACTATCCTATTTGCAGACAACATGAACTTCAAACCTAAATTGATTAAAAGAGATAAACAAGGTCACTACATACTCAGTGGAAAAATTCAAGAGGAAGAACTAACAATTATAAATATATATGCACCAAATACAGGAGCACCCATCTATATAAGAGAGATACTAATGGACATGAAAAACCAAATACACAAGAACACAATTATAACAGGAGATCTTACCACCCCATTGTCACAAAGACCTAGATCAACTAGACAAAAAGTCAGCAAAGAAATAATAGAACTGAAGTATACTTGTGAGCAATTGGATTTAGTAGATGTTTACAGAGTGTTCCACCCAACCACATCAGAATACACATTCTTCTCAACTGGGCATGGGACATTCTCCAAAACAGACCATATATTATCCCATAAAACATTCTTAAGTAAATGCAAAGGTATTGAAATCATCCCACGCATAATATCTGACCATATTGCACTGAAATTGGAAATTACTGGCAAAAATTTGCAAAATCTGCATAAATTCATGGAAATTAAATAATAACCTTTTGAACAACCAGTGGGCTACAAATGAAATTAAAGAAGAAATAAAGCAATACATACAATTGAATGAAAATACAGAAACAACATTCTATAATCTGTGGGATGCAATGAAAAGGGTCTTAAAAGGGTACTATATAGCAATAAATAGTCATATCAAGGAAACAGAATGAGCACAAATAAACAACCTAATGTTCCATCTCAAGCTTCTAGAAAAAGAAAAGCAAGCTAAAGCCAAAGCTCATAGAAGAGAGGAAATTGTAAAGATTAGAGCAGAAATCAATACAATTGAAACTAAAAAAAAAAAAATACAAAGATTTAATGAATCAAAAAGCTGGTTTTTGGAGAGAATAAATAAAACTGACAAACCCTTAGCTAACCTTATCAAGAAAAAGAAAGAAAAAAACCAAATTCATGTAATAAGAACTGAAAAGGGGGAAATTACTACAGATCCCATGGAAATTCAACAGATCATAAATACCTGCTTTGAAAATCTCTACTCACATAGAGTGGAAAACACAGAGGAAATGGACAGATTTCTAGAAACATATGAACTACCAAAGCTCAACCAACAAGATATAGCAATTTTGAATAACCCAATATCAGCTATTGACTTTGAAAACATAATTTAAACCTTACCAACAAAGAAAAGCCCAGGTCCTGATGGATTCATAGCTGACTTCAAGAAGATATTTAGAGAGGATTTGATGCCAATACTCCTTAAACTCTTCAATGAAATTGAAAAGGAAGCAATTTGCCCTAAATCATTCCTGGAAGCAAATATTACTCTGATACCAAAACCAGAGAAAGACTCAACCAAAAAGGAGAACTATAGGCCAGTCTCATTAATGAACACTAATGCAAAGATTCTCAATAAAATACTGGCAAGTAGAATGCAGCAAATCATCAAAAAGATTATGCATCATAACCAAGTAGCATTCACTCCAGGAATGCAGGGATGGTTTAACATATGCAAATCAATAAATGTAATACACCACACCAACAGAGCCAAAAACAAAAACCACATGGTCATCTCAATAGAAGCAGAAAAGGCTTTTGATAAGGTCCAACACATGTTCATGATAAAACCCTTCAGGAACACGGAATAAAAAATTATCACTTTGCAGATGACATAATACTGTACATAGAAGACCGAAAAAAACTCCATTAAAAGACTACTAGAGGTAATAAACAAGTTTAGCAGTGTAGCTAGATACAAAGTCAATGCTCAAAAATCAATAGCATTCCTGAACACAAACAAAAAACTCACTGAAAGAGAAATTATGGAAATATCACCCTTTACAATAACATCTAAAAAAATGAAATACTTAGGAATCAACCTAGCTAAAAATGTAAAAGACTTGTATGCTGAAAATTATACTATGCTGAGAAAGGAGATTAAAGAGGATATTAGAAAATGGAAGGATATTCCTTGCTCTTGGATAGGAAGAACCAACATTGTGAAAATGGCCATACTCCCAAAACTGTTATACAGATTTAGCACAATCCCAATCAAAATACCATTGACATACCTCACAGATCTAGAGAAAACACTACTAAAATTCAGTTGGAAACAGAAAAAAACTACAATAGCAAAGGCAATTCTGGGCAACAAAGGCAAGGCAGGAGACACCTAAATTCCTGACTTGAAACAGTACTATAAAGCTACAGTGATAAAATCAGTATGGTACTGGCAAAGAAATAGACATGAGGATCAATGGAACAGATTAGAAGATGCAAGCACAACTACAAAGACACTCAGCCACCTGATATTTGACAAAGGGGCTAACTATGTCCACTGAAAGAACGATAGCCTCTTTAATAAATGTTGGAAAAATTGGCTCTCGAGAAGCCAAGATGGCTGATCAGTGAGCAACAAAATACAAAGCCTCCCAGGAGAAACAACTCATCTGCCAGAATAAAACATCCTGGAGAGACCCAGACAGAGGGAGATGGATCCTCTTGACACAGGAAGAAATTAAAACATAAAAAACTCATCAAACATGTTGGGACTACAACTGTAACAGCTAAAAATTATGGGACACAGCATTTTCTCTGCGACCTGCCAAGTTTGCACCAGCCTGAATTTGCACCAGCTTGAATCTGTGCTGGCCAGCAAAGCTGTCCAAACTCATTCCTGCTGCCACTCACAGGAGTCACAGCAGCACTGAAGTCAGGGGTTGGTGAGCCCAACAGAGAGCTGAGCCAGTGAAGGGACTTTCATTAATCCACGGTCAGTGCTAGGAATGAGACCTCCCCCACAAGAAGTGCATGACCAAATGGGCGACATGTTGGAATTGGACAGGAGGAGCCTGAACTGGAGTGACAGCGACTTCAGTTGGTTGCTCCCTCCCCAGAGCAGATCCATGGGATTTGCTTGGACTGGGCTGCACCCCTAGCTGGGACACAATGAGCCATCCCAAATCGATTCCCTGTGCCTAGCATGCCCTAACCAGGTGAAGGCCCCTGAAGTTTGGCTGGCCTGGTGGGGAGGGGCAGGCAGGAGAGGGCAGAGGTCCCTTGCCAGAGTGCTTTGGAGGAACTGTGGCCAACAGGGAAGGGGGCTGGGACCTGCACTGTACACCTGTGTGAAGGAAGCCAGGGCCATGACATCAGAGAGAGGCAAAAGGAGGCCACCAGTCCAGAACCCTGAGAGCACTGACCCAGGAGAGGGAAAAACAAGGAAGACTGAGGGTGGCAAACACACAACATCAGACATGACTTTAATGGACATTAAGAGATATATTTGGGACCTTGTAGATGAGCTGAAAACTGAAATATTAAATCAGGTAAAGCAAGATATGAGTAGAGTAATAAAAGAAATGCTCTCAGGAAGCATCTCTCAGGAAGATACAGATGGAAGAAGGGAGGAACACAAAAAAAGGAGAGAAATGTTTGATAAAGAAAATTTAGAATACATGAAGCAGATTCAAAGAGACTACCAGGAAATTAAAAACTCCATTGAAAGCTAGAAAAACTCCATAAAAGAAACTAAGGATAGATTATCAAAATGAAGACAAGTTTGCAATGTGTGATCATGAAAGGAAAGATCTCTTAAAAATAACAAGGAAACAGGCAGTAACAATACAAAGGCTAGAAGATGACAAGAGAATCTACAATTTAAGAATAAGAAATGTGAACAACGAAGCAAGAATACAAACAGGCGAATTACAAAGGCTATTCATGGAAATAATTAAGGAAAACTTCCTAAGTATGGGAAAAGAAAATGACATTTGGTTATGTGAGGCATACAGAACTCCAGCCACCTACAACCAAAACAGAGCCCCACCCAGACATATAATAATTGAGATACCAGAAATTCAATATAAAAACAGAATATTAAAAGCTGTCAGAGAAAAGAAACAGATTACTGTAAAGGTAAGCCCATAAGGATCATGGCTGACTTCTCGACACAAACCATCAGATCAAGAAGAGCTTGGAGCAAAGTATTCCAAGCCCTGAAAGAAAGTAACCTCCAGCCCAGATTGATGTACCCTGCAAAACTGTCACTAGGAATTAGTGGAGAAACAAGATGCATCCATGACAAAGAGGAACTGGGGGAATTTGTGACCACCGATCCAACCCTACAGAGAAGACTGAAGGACATTCTAGATAGATTAAGAAAAAATACCAGGATTTTAGGAACAGTGGCAGAAAGGCCTCAATGAGTGGGGCAGGCAGTAGAATGAAGGAGAAAAGTAGACAAACAAAGGCAGAAACATAGCATAGCAAAATGAGCGGAGAAGAATGGCTAGAATCTCTAACATAGATGGCCTTGATACACTATATTGTTAATAGTGCACCAAGATTTAAAACCCAAGTTACCCACACTACTCTGCTTAGATGTATTATATTCTGTTCCAGTCATTCTACCTGTACTAGATTTGAGGATACAGACAGTTATCCCAAAAATAACAGGATGTTGTATGGTAATCATCCTTAATTTCCTATTAACCTAATCTAAAGCCCTGTAAAACCTACACTGTTTTACCATGACTGATTGTAATCCAATCTGGTTTGTTAGATTGCTGTTTTGTATTGATAGATGTTATTCAAAGCTGTTATGATTGATAGTATCGAGTCTGAGAGTATAGGCAACTGCACTTAAGATGACAAGATTCACTAGAATATCCATGCTGGTTTGATTATTACCTGCCTTTGAAGTTTTAGACTGTCTACAATGTTTTATTTTTACTAATATTGTTATGTAGTGCTATATTCATTTATACTGCTATATTCAATTATGCCTGATGATATAGACAATTCTATTGAAAATAATAAAAAAAACACAGTAATCATTGTAGATCACCTTGTACTGTAGTTTTATATGGCTTTTTGGATTCATGTTTTTATAGGAATTTGTTTTTTTGTTTTCTTGCTATGTTTTGTTTTTCCCTCTAATACAGAAAGGATAGAAATACATGTAGAGACTCATGCATGTGTAGCTGTTTACACTCTCACTGTTTGAATATTTACTTTGTATGGTTAAATTTTGTAACTTGAACAACTATTTCTAAGAGGACAATATGTAATTTATCAACTAGTGATTTCTTATTATCTTTTTTTTTGAAATTCTGTATTATCTCTACCCTTTACATGTTTTTGTTTCTCTTTAAATAAAAAAAAGAAAAATTGGCTTTCCACATGCCAAAGACTGAAACTAGATCCATGCCTATCACCATGCACAAAACTAAAGTCTAAATGAATCAAAGACCTAAATATTAAAACAGAAACACTAAATCTACTGGAAGACAAGGTAGGTAGAAGTCTTGGAGACATAGAGTTAGACAGAGAATTCATGAACAAAATGCAAACTGTATGGGAAACACTGCAAAGAATCAACAACTGGGATCTCATATTATTGAAAAGTTTCTGCACTTCAAAAGAAATCACCAACAGAGTGAAAAGAAAACCCACAGAGTGGGAAAGAATTTTAGCCAGCAACCCCTCAGACAAAGGACTTATATCTATATAAAGAATTGAAAAACATCAAGCCTCCCAAATTCAAAGACCCTCTCCAAAAATGGGCATCTAAGATGAACACAGTTCTCAGAGGAAGATTTACAAATGGGGCAAATAAATATATGAAGAAATGTTCACCATCATTGGTCATTCAAGAAATGCAAATTAAAACAACATTGAGATTTCATCTCACTCCGGAAAGAATAGCCACCGTCAAGAAATCAACTTATAACAAATGTTGTCGAGGCTGCGGGGAAAAAGGAACACTGCTCCACTGTTGGTGGGAATGTAGACTGATGCAACCACTATGGAAATCCATATGGAGAATTCTCAGAAGACTAGGATTGGAAGCCCCATGCAGCTATTCCCCTCCTGGGTATTTTCCCAGAAGAACTGAAAAGTTCATATCACAGTGATATATGTGCCCCCATGTTCATAGCAGCACAATTTGTAATAGCTAAATCTTGGAAGCAACCAAGATGCCCATCAACTGCAGAGTGGATGAAAAAATATGTATTTTTATACTATGGAATATTACTCAGCTATAAAAAAGGATGATCTTGAGGCCTTCATAGGTAAATGGAGACAACTTGAGACTATCCTCATTAGTGAAATAAATAAGAATCATATTTATAAATATCACATTGTGTCTCTAGTGTAAAAAGTAAAAAGAACTATAAGAGTAATAAAACCCAAAATGTGTAATTGCTACTGTAAAAAAGAGAGGAAAAGAAAGTGCATTAAGAGATATAACTGCATGTATGTTTGAGTGTGTAAAATGGATGACCATATTGCTGAATCTTTGTTGGATCTTTGAGCAGAACTGTTTGCAGTCTCACTGTTTGAATGTCTACTATGTATCCTTTAACTTTGTAACTTGAACAACTACATCCAAGATGACAATATGTAATTTATCAACTAGTGATTTCTTAGTGGGTTTTTTCTCTTTTTTTTTCTTTTTTTCTTTTAGAATTCTGTATTGTTGCTACCCTTTTTTTCTGTTTTGCTTTTTTTCTCTTTAAATAAAATTACTATTGTAAAAAAGAGAAGGAATAGGAAGTGCTATAAAAGAGATAACTGCATGTATATTTAAGTGTGTAGGATTGATAACCATATTTCTATGTTCTTGTTGGATTGTTGAACAGACCTGTTTGCAGTTCCACTGCTTGAATGTCTATTTTGTGTGCTTTAATTTTGCAACTCGAACAACTATTTCTAAAAGGACAATATGTAATTTATCAACTAGTGATTTCTTACTCTTTATCTTTTTTTTAAATTCTGTAATATTTCTACCCTTTTTCTGTTTTTTTCTCTTTAAATAAAAAAAGAAAAGCTAATGATGTGCTAGATGAAAATACTAATAAACAACCATAATTTTGGCATTTAAGAAAAAAATTTTTAAAAAATAAAACTAGAGGTTCCATTTGACCTAGCTATTCCCCTTCTTGATATCTTCCTGAAAGAACTGAAAAATCATACCACACTAATATATGTACACCCATGTTCATAGTGGCATAGTTTGTAATAGAGTTAAATTTTGGAAACAGTCCAAAGGCCCACCAACTGATGGATGGATAATGATATGGATTTTTTATACAATGGAATACTATTATTCAGCCATAAAGAAGGATAAACTTGAGACATTTATAGGTAAATGGATGGGGCCATACTCTTAAGTGAAGTAAGTCAAACCCATGTAAGCAAGTATTACATGGTTTCTCTGGTATGAAAAACTGAAGGTGTAAATAAGGACCCAAATGAATACTAGATATTATGAATTAAGAAGAAAATTTTCAATTGGAAAGGGGAAGTAAGGGTGGGGAGGAGAAAAAGAAGGAAGGAAAAAGAAAAAAGAGAGAAAAGGAAGGAATGGAAACCAAGCCTTTGTAAATGAGGAAGGGAAGAGGGATTGAAGTGAGGATAAGGGAGTGGGGGAGAAAAAGATGAATTGCACTAAGGCATGTACAAAGTCTCTATGATGAAAGTGATCATTATGTATATTTAAAATATACCAGTAGCTGAGGATTTAGCTCAGCAGCATAAGCACCTGCCTTGCAAGCATGTGGTCATGAGTTTGATCCCTGGTACCAAAAAAATAAAAATAAAAATACCAATAAACTTTATTAATAAAAGTAAAAAAATGTAAGTAAATTATTAATTTTTATGATTTGTTGTATTTTACATTTTCAATGCAATTTTAATATGTCAATGTTAAATTCATCTCTGAAATTAATTACCTTGCAAAAAAAACTCAAGAAAATATAGAGAAAAAAATAAAACAAAGAGAAAAAATGTCTTAAGGGAACTTTTTATAAATTGCTATTTGGCTGTGCTCTGATTTGCAGTAGTGCATTTCCCTAATCACCTCTGTGGGACACCAATCCCCCAAGGAAAGTCATGCCAACATAGTGGCCTTTGGAACTCTACATAAATACTTAACTGTTGCAGATTAATGACTTTGAAGTACACATAAGCCAACACAGTGTGCTTCTTGTTTAATTATGCAAAGTTATATCTATAAACCTGAGTAACAGAAAACTGCAAGTACCCAACCAAAACTACATTTAGCAAAACCTAATACATCACCTTTTCCATAAGTCCAGGTCACTTTTCTCCAACACTCAATTTAAATAGTGACTTCTATGCAATTTAGTTCACCTCTTGATTTAACTGTGATTGGGATTGTGGTGTCAGTACAAACTACTGGTAGTTGATCAGATTTCTCAGGGTTACAGTAACTCGCACCATGAAAACATTCTCTTCTCACTTCCAAGGTGAAAGACTCAGCTCCTGGAAGCACAGGGACATCCAGACTGTGTGGGGGCACCACGCTGGTGAGTCCTCTCCTGGAAAGAGCATCCTCTCATCTTCCTGGCTTCTGGAAACAAATCTGAGATAGCACAGGCCTCAGTGGGACATAAAGCAAAATTGTGAAAAGTATGTATACTATAAACAATACTAATGTATTGATGCCCTTTCAGGAGAGGATGAAAATTCAACAAAAGCATCAGTGTATTCTCAAGTTCCCAAATGCTCTCTGTGCATCAAATATCATGGCAAATGTTTTATGTTTCGTATGCCATCTAATCCTCCTCGTTACCATCCTACAAAGCCAGATGTGGAGGACTACCTCACAGATGAGAAAACCAAGACTTGCAGAGCCAGATGCTCAGGCTACACAGTGAAGAGGTGCGGAGGTTGTCTTAACCCAGATGCAGGGCTCTTGACTCTTCTGATATTTTCTGTTTTTATTTGGACCTTGTATGACTGTCTCAATATGCTTCCTGCTTCAGAGTTAATCAGTGACCTGTTATGTCTTATTTTTTAAAAGATACTTGGGCGGTTTTAAAATTTTTACATTTCTAATTTTTTCTCCAAGTCATTATGTATATGCTTTGTCTAAGAAAAAAAACCAAATGTATATTTGATCATAGACTCTAATATTATAGTAGACTTTAAGGCAGGAACAGAGGCACACACTGTAATCCCAGGAGACTGGGGCAGGAAGAGCACCAGTTCCAGGCGGTCTGGAGACAGTGTCTCAGAGAGAACAAAAGCAAGAGAAAGAGACTTAAAAGATAGATCTAATTCCTTATAAACAAAAGTCTACAGCATCATCTATGGATGTATACCTAGGTAGTTAAACAAAGAAAATGCAAAGAAAGGTCGCTTTTCCCACCTCCACCGGGGCAGAGCTGCGGTCCTGGTGACAGTTGAGGATGGCTGAGGCTGAGGGGTGCACTGGTGGCAGTCGGAGCTACAGCCCATGGTGTCCTTAGTGAATGTACTTCAGGAGAACTAAGAGTTGGAGAACGAGCCATGTGCAGTCCTGGGTGGCAGCGACATGGAGAACTGCTCCTACTTGCAGGGCTTAGTAAAGGGACAAGCACTGTATGCCTGTAGCATCTGCTCCCCAGAGGGAGAAGAACCAGCAGGAATTTTTCTGGCCTGCAGTTATGAATATCATGGAAGCCATAAATTTTTTGAGCTGTATACAAAAAGAAACTTTCTTTTTGATTGTGGAAAGAGCAAGTTTAAAAATTTGGAATGCAAACTGTTTCCTGACAAAGCAAAGAGCTGTTGCCTTTCAGGCCCTCCCTAGGCAGTGCTGAAGACTCACTTCCTGTCTGCCTGAGCCTCTTTCAGTCCCCACCCTCTGATCGTGGTGTCTTGGGCCAACAGCTTCCTCAGCCTGCCTGCCCTTCTACCTCCCTGCTGACTGAGGTTTGTCACAGTTTGCAAGGGTCTAGGAACTTGGAGTATCCAAGACTGCTTCATTGGTTTTTGACCCAGAGGTCTGTTGCAGGCAGGGACATTGACACCCAGGTTAAAGAAGCAAATCTTTGTTACAAATCTTACTAGTAAAGTGAAATTTTCATTCACAATTCTATTGGCACTCAAACATTAGAATTTGGTAGTGTAACACTCACAGGGCTTCCTGGGAAAAGTCTGCCAGTACCTAACCCCTTTTTGCTACCTACAAAATGACTGGGTATCAAAATGACCCTGTGAAATCTTGATGGTTTACAAAGTCCTCTGGATTTCCTTACCTTATCAGGGTTATTTATAAGTGTATATTTCAAGCATATATTTGATACTGTTCTGTTTTGAAAGTGTTGTTAGAACCCTGATAAGTTATTATGTTTCCCCTCAAATCCGTGCTAAAGACACATAGTTCCTGTAGTGAGCAGGGGCAGTGACTTCCTGGCTTTGGAAGACACAGACTTCGTGGGAGACTCCTGGGCTCCATGAGTGACGAGTGTGTGTCTATTAATGTAACATCCACAGCCACTTCTCAATGACTGAGGTCGTCTGAAGATCCTTGTGCAGTGTTGTATAGAACCCCATTTCTGAGGGAATATCCCTTCAGTTCGTAGGAAATCTCTTTAAGACCCCTCAGTCTGCCTGGAAAGCACCTGGTAAGTAAAGAGCCCTCAATTCCTTCTGATGGAGCCCAGGCTTTCCCAACAATAGATGGCACTCTGAGGTGTCTTAGCAAAAGCATTTGAGGCTTTGGGGCCACATGCGTCTGTGCCTTGCAGCAGTCATTTACATGAGTGTCCACTCACCTCTGGACAGGGTGAATGAGATCTCTGAAAAGTCAAGGCCCCTTAGAAATGGTCCAGGTCCTGCTTGTTGGTATTCACCCTCCTAGTTACAGGCGCTTCCAAAGACCGGTGTGTGGGGCCAGCAGGTCCTCTGGCTGGGGGAGACCCTTGTGTGCCCTGAGCCGGCCTTGTGGAGAGGGCTCAATGAAAAAGCTCAGGGTATCTGCAGACACATCTTCCAGATGTCTGAGGATGTATTGAACCCCTCCTGCAAAGCAGAGCTCTCATTCTCCATCCCCCCCCCCCCCGAGTTTGGGTCTTCTCTAGTGTCTGACTTAACTATCCGAAAGTTCCTTCCTTTCTGGACAGTTCAGAACCAGGTCTCTGGGGCAACCCAGCACCATGCAACACAATTGTCCAACTGCGCCAGTGCTGAAAGGGTTGTTTCTGAAAGCACTGCTCCTTTACATTAACCAAAAAAAATCTTTTTTCCCTGTTGTTCACAAGTTTTCTTATTGACTATATATAGGACCATCTCTTCTTATAAAGACTGATTTTGGCCAACATGTGGCAGTTGATGATTAATGCATGTTTTATACAAAATTAAAGTATGGGATTAATTGCTTTTAAGAAAATCTGGCATCATATGTGCATTTTCATAGAAATTGTTACTGGACTTAAACTTACATACTTAACTCCAATCAGGTTTCTGTAAAATTTAAATGAAATTAATTCAAAGCCAAAGAAAGAAAGAAAGAAAGAAAGAAAGAGAGAGAGAGAGAGAGAGAGAGAGAGAGAGAGAGAGAGAGAAAGAAAGAAAGAAAGAAAGAAAGAAAGAAAGAAAGAAAGAAAGAAAGAAAGAAAATACAAAAAAGTGATTATTACTGAGCTGTGTTGTGAACATTTATGATCAGGATGAGACACAGAGCCCTATCAGCTAAATATCTAAATGAAAATCAGGGAAGGGAAAACTGAAAGTAAAATTTGAAAATTAAGAAAAAGTAGATGAGGAGAGAAAACTGAGATAAATGATCAAATTTAAAATAAAAGAAAATTAATAGATGAAAGTAACAAAAACAAGAAAAATGGATAAAATAGACTAAGTGAAAAACCAACCAACTTTCCCCCAAAAAAGAAGAAAAAGTGAAAAAAATCCAAAATCTTCCTCTGCATGCTTGAGTAACAGGTTGCTTTCCATGGTCTGTAGTACTGTGATCCACTGGATATGAAAGGCAGGTATTGAGCCACTTCGAAGCCTTCTTTTATTTCCACACTCACGATTTTATGTATGAATATGGGGTCCAACCCCACCCCCTGATGGGTGTAGTCAGTGAATGGAGCAGTATCTGCCTTAGAACCATATTCACTCCCGCTGCTCCCTATATTGTGTCCCTGCAAACACCCCAAGTAACTGTTTGTCTACCCAGCTTTACAACCAGTGCTTCCCTTGCTCCAGAGGCCATCTGTTCCTGTGCCCCAGGCTGTGGCCTCTGTCCAAGACAAGCAATAGCCCTGATGAAGCTGGTTAGTGAACAAATGAAACAGACCACTGACCTCTGTGCTGGGTGTAGATGGCAGAGTGAAGAGGATCAAGCAGTCCACTGGACTTAAAGCTAGCACTTTCAAAACCCTCCGCCTCCAAAATCTACATGCAAATTTCCTCACTTCTGACCAGAGAGGGCAGAATTACTAAGACCTTTCCAGTCTGATCACCCTGCTGCTTAAACATCTCAGCCCATACCCTCTTAGGAGCTGTCTCTTGTGGCCCTCTCTCAACCAGAAAGGTGCCCCCACAAATGCAGAAAGTAGTACAGTAGCTCTGTGGCTTCTTATTTCCAAAGTAGCTCAGTGTTAAACCCTTAACGCCATGCAAAAATGGCTCTTGACTAATATGATGGATTTCTTCTCCAACTCTAGCCTGTCATTCAGGAGTCACTTTCAGGGTAAAAGCCCATGCTGAGCCAAGCATGGTGGCACATGTTTGTAATCCCAGCCCTCTGAAGGCTGAGGCAGGAGGATCACTGCAAGTTTGAGACCAACCTGGGCCACAAAGTAAGTTCAAATTCAGTCTGAACTGTATAGTGAGACCCTAACTCAAAAAGACAAAAAAAAAACACCTTCATAGTGTACTTGCAGTTTAAAATAATTGTGAGTTTTTCTTGAGGTAACACAGCCAGGTCACTCATCATTCTCCCTGTGCCTGCCTTCTGTCTTTGAAGACAGATCCCCCTTCCTTTGAGCCAGGGTGTTTCCAGCCTGCTTCCTTCTTTTCCTTGCATTATCTTCAGTTTCTTCTGCTTTTCTGTGATTTCTGGTTTTTCTGTTGGCTTTTGCTTACGATCTGGAAGCTTTTCCATTGTTCTTTGGTAAGTTGTTGTTTTCCAGATATTCCAATTCCAGGCCCTGGAGAGGGTATGTTATGCCGCTGGATTTTATGCTTCTCTGTACTTTTTTAGAAACAAAAGAAGATGATGCTTTTATATAAAGGCTTCAAAGCAACCAGAAGATCCATTCATAAAACTGGCAATTTCCTTGGGATGAAAACATTTAACTATTTCTTGTCTAAAGTGCAAGCCTGGAAAATTCTTCACAATTTCCACACGAGGAGGAGCTGAAAGTGATCATTACTATGTCATTACCGTAATCAAATATTTCTGGAATTAATTCAACTTTTAATACTGCAACAGCTCCAAAAGGTTGCTTAAACTGTGTAATATTAGACATAAAAAGTATTCCAAAATAGCCTCTATACATGTAAGTTAAGATTAATAATAAGAAAAGGAAAACTTTTCTTTTTTAGCAACCAAAAACAAACCTACCAACAAAAAAAAGACAGGATAGTAGGGAACATCAAAACCAGTACAATAACTACAATGTCTAAAGCCATGTTGAGGGAAAATAAAAATATGAGGAGTACATGGATGCTGATTGTGTTATGATCATCATTATACTGTTTTGTATGTAAACATTTGGAAGCAAGTTTGGCAAGTGATTTTGTTAAAGAACAATGGAGCTTATCCCAATAAAATATGTCACTTAACTATCTATCTAAAGCTCTGCTCTTTTTATAAGGACCCGGATTATCACATTTAAATAATACCAGGTAATAATGTTATAGTTTAGGGGAAAAAATGTCTCAAAATATATCCCACTTTTAAAATTATATTAGTAACTTCATGGTTTCACTGTTAAAATACACAGAGTCCTGGCAGACATGAGACACTGATCCCTTCCAGTGGTTTACAATACTCTATGGCTGCATATAGCATTTTACTTTAGAATCACTTTGGATAGAATTAACTATGGAGAGGATCTGGGCACTGAATACCAAGCAAATGTTAAAAGAGATGTTCCAAATAGGAAAAATTAAACATGTGATGTGAGTTTTGATATCCATAATGAATGACAGATATTGCATTGTCTAAGACTGATACTTTTTGGTTACCACAGTGTTTTCTCTCAGCCTTCCATAGGAGCCATGGAAACAAAAAATGGAAGTAGGGGACAGACTTCATCCTTCTGGGCTTTTCTAATCAACTCTAACTAGAGCCCATCATTTCTGTGCTTGTCTTCATCTTCTACATTGTGACTCTGGAAGGAAACATAACCATCATAGTCATATCTTATCTAGATGCCCACCTCCATACTCCTATGTATTTTTTCTTATCCAACCGGTCTTTTGTGGACCTTTGTTATACAACTAGCATTGTCCCTCAGATGCTGGTAAACATGTGGGGTCCAAAAAGATCAATCACATATGGAGGCTGTGTGCTCCAGTTCTTCTTTTCCCTGGACTTGGGAGCCACAGAATGTCTTCTCCTGGCAGTGATGGCCTACGACCGCTATGCTGCTGTCAGCCTCTGCACTATACCATGATAATGCACCCTCAGCTTTGCCAGAAGATGCTGCTGTCATCCTGGTTGGGTGGCCTTGGCAGTGCCTGAATTGTTTGTTGTTTAACTCTAAAGTTACCAAGACGTGGGCACTGGAAAGTAGATAATTTTTTCTGTGAGATGCCAGCCTTGATCAAGATGGCTTGTGTATATTCAAAAGTAACTGAATATGTTGTCTTTGCTCTGGAGTTGTATTTGTTCTAGCACCTCTATCACTAATTTTCATTTCATATGGAGTTATCAAACTGTAATGAAGATCAAGTCAGCAGCAAGGTGGAGGAAAGTCATTAATACATGTGGTTCCCACCTCACAGTAGTAACTCTGTCTATGGAATAGTCATTTATATGTACATGAAACCACAAAATACCACATCCCAAGAGAAAGGAAAATTCTTCACACTCTTCTACATAATTGTCACACCTAGCCTTAACCCTCGCATCTACACTTTAAGAAACAACAATGTAAAAGCTGCCATGAAGAGAATTTTGCATCTTAAAAAGTGTTCTGCAAGAATGTGAGTAAAAGAAAAAATTAAACCAGAGTGTAGAGAATGAATGGAAAAATAGCCTTTATCTATAGAAGCTAACTCAACTCTTGTTTAAAGACCAATTATTGGGCACCAAAAATTGCACTAGGTGCAATTTTTAACTTTTAAATGCATAGGAAATACAGAGGAATGATAAGGAGATACACAAGTACAATCTGTTGAAAAAGAGACCAGTCGAAGATGGTTGATTGATAGTTAGCATGATAGAGAGCCTCTCTGAGAAAAAAAAAAAAAACTCAGATGCTAGAATCTGACACCATGGAGAAGACCAGATGAAAGGAGAAGAATTGTCATGACCCAGGAAGAAACTGAGGAAAAAGAAAAAAAATAAAATAAAAAAAGAAGAAGCGTGGACAGAGGGCTGGAGCTGGGCACGCTCTAGCAGCTGTGCTGGGCGCCTCTTAGAGTCAGGCGACTCACAATCCAGCTGAGGTCGCATCCCTACCAAGAGCGGGGGTTGGTGAACTCTAGACCCTTGGCAGGAGGAGGCACTGCAGTGGGGAGTGGAGATGGCGAGCCGAGCTGCACCGACTTTGGTGAATACTGGGAACAGGATTCCCCAGAGCAAAATGACCGGCTAGACAACATATTGAATTTGGACAGGACAGGCTTAAATCAGCGGCTCCTGGCCCAAAAGGGATTGGTGGGATCTGTTTGGGCTGGGCCATACCCCTGGTCAGGACCCAATAACCAGCGACGAGGCTGTCCTGAACCTGTGACATCCACAGAGCACACACAAACGTACTGAAGACACTCACTGGTTGACAGGGGAGGGGCCGGTCCACATCGCCCCTGCGTGCACCTCACAGATCAACAACAAACAGAAGAGGGCAGCACTGCCTTAGCCAGTAAGCTGCAGAGGGACTTAAGGCAGTACGTAAAGGTCCGGAGACCTCCACCATTCACACCTGTCTGAAAGAAACCAGAAACAGACAAGACAGAGAAACAACAAAAAGCCTCCAACCACCGATGCAGGGAAAATAAGCCCAGGAGAGGTAAATACACAGGAGATCAAGGGCAGCAAACATGCAATATCAGCCTCATCAGCAATAAATAAATAAATGAATACTTCCGTGACCACATTGACGAATTTAAATCTGAAATTCTAACTCAGGTGAAGCAAAATATAAGAAGATTAATAAAAGAAATGCTGGGTAATCCTCAAGAAGACACAAGGAAGAATGGAGGAACCCAGAGAAATGAGAGAAGCCTTTGATGAACAATATAAACAAAGTCTACAATACATCAAACAGATCCAAAGAGAATGTCAGGAAATTAAAAACTCCACTGAAAGCTGGCAAAACTTCTTAAGAAAAACTAAACACAGACTTTCAAAACTTGAAGATAGATTTGCAACGTATGATTACGAAAGGAGGGATCTCTTAAAAATAACAAGGAACCAGGAAGTAACAATGCAAAGGCTAGAAGATGACAAGAGAATTTATAACTTAAGAATAAAAAATGTGAACAAAGAAGCAGGGACAAATACAAATGAAATAAAAAAAGCTATTCGCAGAAATAATTAAGGAAAACTTCCCAAGGATAGAAAGTGATGTTCAGATATATGAGGCATACAGACCTCCAGCCAGCTACAACCAAAACAGATCTACACCCAGATATATAATAGTCAGGATCCCAGAAATCCATCACAAGGACAGAATATTAAAAGCAGTCAGAGAAAAGAAACAGATTACCTATAGAGGAAAACTCATCAAAATCACAACAGATTTCTCGATGCAGACCATCAAATCAAGAAGAGCTTGGAGTGAAATATTCCAAACCCTGAAAGAAAATAACCTCCAACCCAGATTGATGTATCTTGCAAAACTGTCTCCCAAAATGAATGGAGAGACAAGATAATTCCACAACAAATAGGAACTGGGGGAGTTTATGACCACCAATCAACCCTGCAAAGAATACTGAAGGACATTCTAGAGGGAGAGAAGAAAATCACCAGGATTCCAGGAACAATGGCAGAAAGGCCTAATGAAAGGAGCAGACAGTGAAATGAAGAAGCAAAGTAAACAACAATGACAGAAAAATAGCATAGCAGAGATGAGGCAGAGAAGATTGGCTATATCACTGTTTTGTCTTGACTGATTTTATTCAAATCTGGTAGCTTGAGGGTGTCAAGTCTGGGAGTAGGAGCAACTACTCTGGAGGTGGCAGGATTCAATAGGATACCCATTCTGGTTTGAATATTAACTGCCTTTGAAGTCCTATAATGTTGCCAATGTTTCGTTTTTATTAATAGTGCTATGTACTCCTAAGTTTAATTATACTATGCCTGATGATATGGACAATTTTATTGAAAATAAAAGGAGACATCATGGTGACTACTGTAGATTGCCTAGTATTGTGGTTTTATATGTCCTTTTCATTTTGTGTTTCTCTAGGAATTTGTATTGTTGACTTGTTTTGGTTTGTTTTTCCCTCTAATACAGAAAGGCTAGATATGCATGTAGAGACTTATACATATGTAGAACTTCTAAACAGTTTACGAGAATTGATTATAGTTATTGTTAAAAAAAGAGGAAAGGAAAGTATTCTAAAGTATATAACTGCACGTATATTTGAGTGTGTAGGATTGATGACCATATTACTAAGTTTTTGTTGGATAGACAAACAGAGCTGATTGCAGTCTCACTGTTTAAATGCTTTACTTTTGTAACTTGAACAGCCACTTCTAGGAGGAAAATATGTAATTGTCAACTAGTGATTTCTTACTGATTTTTGTTTTTATTTTGTTTTGAAATTTTGTATTATTTCTACCCTCTTTCTGTTTCATTTTTTTCTTTAAATAAAAAAAAAGAGAGAGAAAAAGAGACCAGTCAAGAACAACAGTCAAATATATAATTATCAAATGTACTAAATACAGTGGAGATAGGAGTTATGGTTTCCATCTACCATGTCCTCCCTAACTCTACTGCTCTCACAGGTGGGGTCTGGGGAGTTGACAGTATTTGGTCCTTTGATGTGAGAGACAAAAGGAGAGAAAACGGAGGAAGAAAAAAAGCTTTTATTCTCCACAAGAGGGCTGCTGAAGAGAGGCAAGCACCCTCTGAGGGAGACAGAAAACCGCGCTCTTTTTTTGGCTTTGACAGGGGGTGGAGTTGAGAGGGTGGGCAGAATGACGTTTGACAGCTGATTGGAGGCGCATTGGCCTGCGCGGAAAAGCAGGAAATTCAGGTTCCGGTTTACGAGAAGAATGCGGAAGTTAGTGCCGCGGGGAGGCGCTGTCCAGCGCCATGTTGACTCGGAAGTACACATGGGGAAAACCCGGCGGACGGGAACGTGGGTGCGAAACAGTCCTAAGAGCATTAGTTGTCCGCTGAGTCTGTGTGCTGATGGGAAGCCAGTCCTGGCCCGAGGAGGCAGGCGGCCGCGGGCGGGGCCTGGAGGCCCCCTCTCCTTCCCGCGTCGGTCTCCTGCTCCCCGCTGCCGCCCGGCCCTCGGCCACGCGCCCGCCTCGGAGCCACGGGCTGTGGAGCGAATAACCCCTCCGCTCCCAGTTGCGCATGACGTTAGGAGGAAGTAAAGCAACACACGAGACGTACTTAGCGTTTCACGGAGGTGTCAGTTTTAATGTAGGATTTGCAGTGGGCTGTTTTTTTCATCCCACTCTTGTTAACTTTCCGCGTGGACAGTGCGCGTCCAGGACGCCAGCTCAGGGGCGTGGGGCTCGAGTGCAAAAGGGACGGGACGTGACGCCGCCTTCACAGCAGCCTCAGGCATCAGGGACCGCGTGCTCCTGCGAGCCAACTGACCATGGAGAGAGGACACCCCTACCTGCTGGTGGATCTTCCCTCCACGGGAGATTATTTCCACACTCACAAGGAAACCCAGCGGCCTGGAGCCTTGCGGGCCGTGGTCACAGGGAAGCTGCCTGCATCTGTACTAAAAGTATGCAAACATGGGTTAGGGCTAACATCAACCTCCGGGGAGCAGCTAATCTGGAAGGAAGGAGGAATGAATTGGAGAGGAATATGGAAGAGATTTAGCTGTACCTGTAACATTTATATTTTCACCTAGTCAGTGCTCCTTCTGTTATTAGTCATATGACTGAAAGATTTTCGATTTTTTTTTTTTTTTTTGAGACAGGGTCTCCCTGTGCAGTTCAGGCTGGCCTTGAGCTCACTTTGTAACCCAGGCTAGTCTCGAACTCACAACGATCCTCGTGCCTCTGCCTCCCGCGCGTGCTGGGATTACAGACATGAGCCACAACGCTCAGTGATTTTCGATTTTTTGAAAGCCTCAAAAAGAATTTGACGATTGTAGCAGATGGTAGAAAAGTCATAGAATTACTTAACATCAATAAGTTTCTGCCTATCCATTAATCATCATTACCTTCAAATTATAGCTACTAGGACAAACAGAAGAAGATAGCAAAAGAATAACTAATAGTCTTAAACAACTGCAAGTCTTTAGACCCAGATTGAAGGACTATAAAAGTCACGTGAATTGGACACCTAAGTCACAGGACACCTAAAATCCATTTCCAAACAGTGGGATGATGCCTAAGACTACAAAATACACAAATTTTCAAAAAGTAAAACACTGAGTTCAGTGTGGTGGACACACATGTGTAATGCCAGCATTCTACAGGCTGAGACAAAAAGACTGCATGTTCGAGGCCAGCCTGGACTATAAAGTGAGATCCTGTGTACCCCAAAAAATAAGAAAAAAAGCATTATATAATTAACAGGCTGAACTATTTTAGGAGATCCTTTATTAGCAAGCAGGATTAGCTAAAGACTATGTAAATTTATTGCAATTAGATTACTAGAGTGGTTCAAAGAAAGTCCTCTTCACAGAAGAATTCTAACTAATATTGATATAGGGATGATACAGGATCTCTGATCCAAATAATGTAAGGGAAATATTATAACTTCCAGCCTGCTAGATGTCCACTACACTGAGTTCATGTTTCCCAAGGAACAAGGGACATTAAGAGTTGGAGATACTTATTGAGGGGAAGACAACTTCCCTCCAAAAGAGAAGGGAACCCAAAAAGTGGGTTGCCACAGACCCCACTTCTCTGGAAGCTTTATAGAGCAAAATCACAAGGTAGATATAAGATGGGACAAAACTATAATTGATTAGTAAGATTACAAGTTTAGTCACTAGGTAATACCGATCCAATAGAGAAGCAAATCATATACCAAGTGTATGGACAGAACAAGGACTTTCCTGGAAGGAATGGGTCAATATCCTGGTCTCCACTTAGGTGATTGATTTATTTAGAATATCAATCATTGTTTATCCCTAGGGAAGTAGGCATAGTCACTTCATCTTTGTCTTGAGGTCTGGCCTCCAACCAATGCAACTCCACCCATAGTTGTAATGTTATCTTCTCCAATGACTCCTTCCAGGGCCTAGCCCTGTCTGACTGCCTATAATATTTCTACCTAACTTAGCTGTCTACAATATTTCCCCCCCCAAGAGGTACTTCTAACTGCCATGAAGGGGGAAGGGGTGAAGACCAGTCCAGCTACTTAAAGCTGAAGGGAGTCATAGTTGTGACCTGTACTTAAGAGATACTCTCCAAAGAGTCTATCTAAAGGCACTTCATAGATGCCAGGCAGTCTCACCATGAATAGGCATATAGTTTTAAGTCTGGAGGCAACAAAGCCAAAGGAACAGTTAAGTAAGCAGGGGCCAAATAATAAAATCAACAAGATTATTATGAATACAACCAATAAAAGTGTTGTAAAATACTTTTACAATAAAACCAGGAAGAACTACCCACAAAGAGGGTAAGAAGATGGTCCATGGAATTTCAGAATCCAACATGGCATTAACCTGTAATTTAATATCTTGAACAGCCATTGAGATATTAGCAGAAAGATCACAAATGAACACATATTTGGCCTTTATAATTGCATGAGTGCTCTCTCAGAATGGCTAATGTCATCCAATTTGGGGGATGGCTTGCCTCATTAATTTTTTTTTTGAAGGTAGTGAAATACAACAGAACAAGACAGAGCATAGTCAATTGAGACAGTACAGTGAAATTGCTACAGAATGTCTCAACAGGTTACCGGAATAACAGTAATTGGTGCCATAGTATATCTCGTTATCTTCGCAATAGTTGTTCTTTCAATCAGGTATAGCCAAATCAAACCAAATATAGAACATTTTAGAACTTAACAGAATATTGAATAGCAATACAATTAATCAGAAAAAAGCAAAACAGTGATAACAATATTTGCCTTCAAAGAGTTGGTAAAAGGAAATACCCCCTGTTTGCTATTATTGCATATGGTCAAACCTCCCACGAGATGTTCAGACATCTGGCTCCCATTTGCTAACGGAGGGTGAGGTGGGGGGTGGGATGCTTGATTCTCAGCCCACGTGCGGTAGGCTCACAGCTGCTTACCAGGGAGGCGGGCTGGTTGGTTGGTTTCACAGCGTCCTAAGTTCCAACATGGCATGGACCTCAGGAAATGCTGGGTGTTTCTCCTAATTTTCTTTCTTTATTTAGGAAAGAGAGACCAGTTGCAGTTTCATTTAAGGCCTGCTGAGTATGGGTAGCCAAGGCCTTGATATGTTCATGGCATCCTCTAACCCTAGGGAAGGGATAAAGCTAGAAGTCACTGATATACAGGTGAGACATGCTCCTAGACCATGCATGTCATAGATGGGGTAAGTTTGCAGCTTGGTTGATATTTTTGACACTCCTGCCCTGTAATCACACAAGTTCCAATGTGTATCTCCCTATCTATCCAGGAAGTAGCCAAGACCACAAATCAGTTACACAGGAACAATGAGTCACACTGGGGGCTTCCTACCTAATTCCAGCATGATTAGACCAGTCCGTTGCAAACCAGTCTTCGAACTGTAAAGTGATAGTGTGTATGCACTGCTTGGGAAACATCATTCCCATGTAGTTAGTAGAGTTAAGCCAGTGAGAATAGGAGTGATTCCTTTGTTCCCGATGTAAGAGAACCTCTCTACTAAGGGAGGCCTCTCTATAGTGGAGGTTAACCATAGATAATCATCCCTTATCTGAAAATAGCCATCTTAGTATCTATGCTTGTTGGCCCTCAGGACAAGACCCTTACTCATTTTATGGGGGTTTCACTAGAGCCTATAGAAAGGCTTCAGTGGTATTCTTAGAAAAAATTCAATTACATCCAGAAACATTAAAGCTGTAGTTTCTAGGTCACTCATTACCTTGTAATGGTGGGCTAACCCAAGAACTAGTGAACTTTTTAGTGGTTCATCAATGTAGCTTATTCCAATCATCTCCTTGAAGTGGGTATTCCCACCAAGGAAGTCCTGATGTACTTGACAAGGGGAGCAGGCCACATATCCAGCAAGATGTTTGTTGTAATGATTCTACACATTCCTGTGCCCACACTAGAAAGGAATTTCACTCTCCTTCAAGTGGTAATGAGTAGACAAGCTAAAAGTAGTATCTTAGATTATTTATCTGAAGACTTAGTTTTTTTCTTAAACAAGAATTTTAGGGCCAGGGATTTAGTTCAGCAGCATAAGCACCTTCCTTGCAAGCATGCAGTTGTGAGGTCAATCCTTGGTACCAAAAAAGAATTTTAAGACTTCTGTGGGTTCACAGGAGTATTTGGATGGTTGTTTACATTTGGATGGTTCCCAGGGCATGAGTCAAGTGTAGTACATCCAGCAGCCCAGGCCTGCTGCCTAGGAGATGATGGAGTTGACAGGATCATGGTATATGGTCCTTCCCAAGTTGGTCCTAGGGAAGGACATGATGAGGGACCTTACCATACTAAATCTCTGGGGTGGAATATGGGATTCCCCTTCTCTTTAGGCTGAGCATCAATTAACTGAAGACTCCGTTGGAATTAGCCAGTGAGGTGGTATCCTTCATCAAGGCATCTTGTTTCTCTATCAAAGAAAAAAATCATTAATGAGAAAAGGGCATCTATAAAGCATTTCAAAGGAACTGAGGCCTAGAATTTGAGATGTACTTCTTATTTTGATGGCACTAGAGGTAGTAAGTGAAGCCACTGTAGGTAGGTCTCATGAGCCATTTTGCAAAGAGGTCTCTGTAGGGTCTTGCTCATTTTCTCTGCCTTTCCTGATGATCATGGCCTCCATGCACAATGGAGGTGATAGAAAATGTTCAGTGCTTAAGAGGCATTCTGTGTGACTGTTGCTTAAAGGAAGGTCCAGTGTCACCCTGTAAGCTCTTAGGAAGTCCGAATCTGGGAATGATTTCTGAGACCAAAGACTTTAGCACCATTTGCACTTCTTCTATTCTACAAGGAAAGGCCTCGACCCACTTTGTGAAAGTATCTACCCAAACCAATAAGCATTGAAGTCTCTTAATCTTTGGCATATGACTAAAATCAAACTGCCAATCACCAGAGTCTTCACCATGTCTCTGCATACCTGGAGGAACTACTGTCTGGTGAAGAGGGTTATTCTTTTGACAGATCTCACATGTACTAATTATCTGTTGTATTGTTTGAGAAATTCCCTTTCCTATGAATAACTTTAAGGCTATCTGCTGAGTTTTGTCTCTCCCCAAGTGAAAGGTTTGATGTAAAGACATAATAATTTTCCATTGCCAGACACAGTGGCACAAGCCTGTAATCTCAGCACTCAGGAAGGTAAGCCAGGAGGATCATTGCACAGGACCAGCCTGGGCTACAAAGTGAGCTCTAGGTCAGCCTGAACTGCATAGTGAGACCCTGTCTCAAAAGACAAAAAAAAATTTTTCCCATCAACTAGCACCAGGAAGGAACAATTTACTATCATCTGACTGTAACAATCCTAATGGAACGAACTGACATGGATTCAATTTCTGACTGAGAATATTTGGGTCAAGTATGATCAAGAGACACTTCCCAGATCAGAGGAACCTGAAAAGTGGGAATATTGAAATAGTAATTCCTCATAATGTTGTGATGCAAGTATTGTTTATTGTAATCCTTTTTCAATCCAGCTTGTAAGTCATCCAGACAACTAACACTAACCAACAAGCTAACACATTTCCTAGGGAGACTTAACTGACCTTAATAGATAACAAAGTCTAATTATAGTTAAAACATGTCTCACTCTAACATGGTTTTAAACATCCTATAAAAAAACCCACAAAATATATAACAAAATAAATGTTAGCTATGAGAAAAGCTTAAATCACTAACACTTTCCAACAATTGCCAGCTACACTTACAGATTAATGGCCTATAGAGAGTTAAATTAGTAAATACCAAAACTTAAAATTATTAGACCACACTTAAAGTGTTCAAAAATTAAAAGGTCTTCCACAAAGTTCTTCAAACACAGCTCCACCAGCCCTAACTAACCATCCATCCCATGCTATAACACAACAAGAAATAGGGATATGCAGAAAGCTGTTGAAGCTGGAGATAGATCACATACGTGGGGCTAGGGCAAGGCCAGCCCTGAAAACACAGAAACCCCAAGACGAGCCACATAAACAAGCTGTTCCAGCTCCAAGAAGGCAAGGGGCCCAGGCCAGCCAGGCAAACAAGTTGCTAGGCAGTGGGATTAAAACTGACATCTTCCTCTTGAGTGTATAAATAAAGGTGCTGCAGTGGTTGAACAGTTCCTTCTCTCCCATCAGGAGACAGGGCTCCACCTGATCCCTGATCTCGTCTTTATTTCTTCACTTTCTTGCCACCCTTCGTGGTCCTCATCACAAAAACCTCAAGAGCCACGCAGGTCACAAGTGCTGGCTCACTAGTGTCCCTCCAAAACCAGATTATTTCATTGGCAGCTCTACAAAAGAGGCATGCCCTAGACCTTCTCACCACAGAGAAGGGAGGTACATGCATCTTCCTAGGAGAACATGCTCCTTTTGTGTAAATCAGTCAGGGGTGGTCACCACAAAGGTCAGGGACTGGAAGGACAGGATCCGATCCGGTGGAGAAGGGAAGGTGGAGAAGGCTGGAATTGGATCCCAGGCCAATGGACACCGTGGTGTCAGCAGAGCCACTACTGACCATCTGTTACTTGTGATAACAGGGCAGTGTCTCCTGAGCACCCTCATAAGATTCAAGGAGAAAAAAAAAAAGGTTCAAGAAGACCACAGTCACTAGGAGGCCACTGCCCGGATCACCGCAATCCACCCGTATAGGACCCCTGGGAGACAGTGACTGTATGGGCATCAAAGGAGGGAAATAACAAGAACAAAATTTGGGAAACTGAAATTTAAGACCACAATGGCTAGCTAAACAAAACTGACTAACCATGCCCCGTTCTGGTTTTTTCCCCAGCTAAAACCCCTCTAAAAAGAAACAACAAAAGATGCCCAGGGCTCAGATTTCTGGGTGCCAAGCTGGTTTCCTCCACCTCTTCGGCAGTGACGGGTTCAGAGCGACATTTCCAGAACAGTTGGTCTCTGCCAGCAGTGGTCTAAGGAAGGTGGTCCCCGCCTTTCCCGGGGTCCAGGCGAGCTCAGGTCCAGACAGCGCTGGGGACTTCCGGGTGCAGCTGGACATCCCTGGAGGTCCCCACCCTGTGTCTTCATCTTGAATGGGTGAAATTATGCACATTCAGGGCTGATCAGCCTTGCTTTACCTCCTCCTAGACAGGCACTAAACGACCATCATGCCCCTGCGCAAAGCCAAGAAGAGACCTGATCCAAAGCTTCCAGTCGCAAAGGACGCAGATGAGGTCAGGCCTCGCTGGTGTCTCGCTCCCCGCTGGGCACCCACAGGCCCAAGGACTGTCACGGTTCATCGCAAACCTGGCGCCTAAGTTCCTGGTTGCCCCCAAAGGAAACTGTAACCACTCTTTCAACAAGCAGCAGGTCGGGACCCAGAGTTCTGCCTGGTCCCCATCGCTAGGGCAGTCCCTAGGTTGCCGTACCAAATGGAGAAGGGGCTCAGGAGAAGTCCTGAGTGAGGGAGGGCTGGGCGCTGGGCCGGATGGTCTCCGCAATAAAACAAGGGCTATAGCATCTGCAGAGGGGCGTTGCGCTTGCTCGAGGAGAGGTGAGCGGGGCCACGCCCCCTGCCTTGTGTCCCCAGTGCTACCGAGAGCGAGCGCTCTAGGCGCCCGGAGGACGGTCCACGGCTCTTTACCAGGGTTGGGTGGCCGAAGTTGGGGTTGAGACTCCGGTTCAAATGAATAGGAGTCTTCCCTAGTTCCTGTCCCTTCCCGCTCCGGCGGTGCCTGAACCCACTCAACACTCTTGAGACAGTGGCAGGCGCCCCCTCTACAACGGATCAGATACTTCCAAAATTCTTACAAATCACTGGACTGTACAGAGCTTGGCGTTTTGTATTTGGTATACCAAATGTGGACCCTGGTTTCTACAAAGAAAGCGCTGGTGAGAAAATGAAAAGCTAGTTTGTCCACAATTGAAGGGCACTCGTAAAGAGAGAGCCTATTTCCTCCCAGTAGTTATATAATGGCGCAAAACGTTCTTTTCCCTGACCGGGAATCGAACCCGGGCCGCGGCGGTGAGAGCGCCGAATCCTAACCACTAGACCACCAGGGAAGGTACTAGCAACCTTCTACTGGCTTCCTATGAACTGAAGTCCACGCACATGCTCAGTGCGCTGGAACTAGGGTAATGGAAAAGAGGTCAAACCTGCGAAATTTATGACCTAATTCAGAGTCGTTTCCTTGCCTTTCTCCTCACAAAATAATCAGCCGTTCGAGAACAGAATCCATTCTTTATCTCAGGATCCTCAGAGCACGCGCGGTGTTCAGGTCACTAAATGAAGGTGCAGTCGCGCAGAAATCCAATGAGAACACCATCAGGCTCCTCCGAGGCAAACTACGGGCGTGTTTGTAATAGTTCAATTGAGAGGGCGTTAGATTGAAGAACTGAAGTCCCTGGTTCAATCCCAAGTTTCGACAATTACGCTGTAACTTACGTTTTGTTTAGTATCTGTTATATATATTTTTTCACTCACCGTCCCGCCAGCTCAGCCCTGGTACTAGGCTTCGGCTCGAGCCCGCGTTGGTACTGCCAGCGGACCCCTGCTAGGTCTCCGGTTGCACAACTCTGAATCTGTTCCGCCTCTGTTTCCTGGCGTAGTCTTCCCAAGCACCCACCCGTACAGCAGGGACCGCATGGGCTCTGCTTCCGCCTGGCGCCACCTTCCGTGGACGATACACCCGCCGGGCCCCTGGGCTGCGGCCCCACTTCCTTCCGTGTTTCCCGTGGGTCTCTCCCACCCCCTCCCATGACCTGAGAAGCAGCTGCTTCTCAGGGTGCGCAGTTTTGATCCGATTTGTTTCTCGTGGGTAAGCGTAGGCTCATACGCCTCTATGAAGAGCAGCAGAAACGCATGCGCCTTGGCACACTCAGAACAGCTCCCTGCGAGAATGTAGTCACGTGTGCCACAAACACGTAGTAATAACGCAAAACGCAAATGCTCAGCGCCCCCGCGCTGTCCTTGCACACTTGCCGCGACAGTCAAGGCCAGGATCGAGTCCAGGAAGCAGGTGACAGAGGAGAGGACGGGCACCTCTGCAGGAACCGTGCTGCCTCACCTCTGACCTCAGCCGCGGCCACGCGCGATGCGTGGAGCTCGCGCGGACGGCGCAGGAATCGTAGCGCCAGGGCCTCGCGTAGGCGTGGGTGTGCACGCTGCCCCTGGACCCGTTCCGCATGGGGTTTTCTTTCCCCTTCCATTTGTTGAGTGCACAGCTGTTTCCTGCCTTTTCCTATCCTGCAGTGTTCTGCGTTCGTGAATTCACCACACGTGGTACGCGCACTCACCGACGGGCAGCGGGTAGTTCTGTTACTGCCTCAACATTTCCGTACTACTCACGCCTACAAGATAAACGCCCAGAAAGCCAGCAGAGGGGTGGACGGTGCTTATGCGGTGCTGTTTTAAGAAGCTACCAACCTTCCCAAGCTTGACAGCAAGCTTCCAGCAGAAATAGGGGCCATTGCGGACCCCGCCCACCCCGCCGGGGCGGCCCACTCACCCGGGACCGCCCACTCACCCGGGACCGCCCACTCACCCGGGACGGCCCACTCACCCGGGACCGCCCACTCACCCGGGACGGCCCACTCACCCGGGACCGCCCACTCATCCGGGGCCGCCCACTCACCCGGGACGGCCCACTCACCCGGGACCGCCCACTCACCTGGGACGGCCCACTCACCCGGGACGGCCCACTCACGCGGGACCGCCCACTCATCCGGGGCCGCCCACTCACCCGGGACGGCCCACTCACCCGGGACCGCCCACTCACCCAGACCGCCAACCCAGTCGGGACGCCCACTATCGCCCGCTCCTGCCTTCCAGGCCCCGCCTATCACCGGAAGTGACTAGGGGGTCCCGCCCAAGAGCTGCAGATGCAGATGTGTCTGACCCACTGTTCCTTGGAATCCTTGTCAGAGTAGTTTAAAAATAACCGTGAATTTAAAGGAAAAGGTGAAGGACTGCTGAGTCGGCTCTGTAAAGTTCAAATTTCTGTACCAAATCAACTGGGGATCTGGTTAAAATGCAGATTCTAAAGCTGTCAAGTCTACAGTGGGGCCCAAACAATGATCCTCCTCTGCTCTCTCTTCCCCTTCTCTCCTTTCCCCTCCATCCTGCTCTTTCCTCCTGTAAGGACAGCGGTCTGTACTGGAGACAGTAAAACAGAGGCCCCACGAGGTCCTCTAGCTAATCCTGACTAGGAGCTAAAAACAAACCTTACTAGAGAGATTCCCCTGGGAAGCAGGTCAAGGACAGGTAGAAAAAGAGAAAAACCGCATAAAGAGAGGCACCAAGGAGCCTTGGGACTTGACCCAGAGTACAGAGAAAGAGCCGAGGGTCTGGACACGGCGAGAGAGCCGGGCAGCAAGGCCGAGCAGCCCGCTCGGGACGGCTCGCGTCCAGGCGGGGGGTGCCCAGCTGTGTGCTGATATGTGCATGTGTGCACACGTGTGTTCACTCCAGAGTCACCGTGTTAGTCACTCGGGGCTTCACAGAGTGCAGCAGCCACCCACTCGCCCCTTACTAACTGTAAAATAACCGAGAATTAGACACTTGCTTCCAGCCAGCCGCCCACCCAAAGACTAAGGTCTTAAAGATACATCGAGGACAGATAAACAGATCGGAGACGGCACATACACGTGGCCGGAGAAATGCGGGTAGCAGAGGCGCCCGGAAGCCGACCCAGTTATGGCCAGATATGGCCAGTTTCGACGGTAGGGAGGGTCACTCACCACCCCTCATAAGCAGCTGAGAACAGAGCCCCAGCCCCATTCCTTCTTATCAGAGTAGTTGTCTACCTTCTTCTGTCTCCCTCCTCTTCCTCTTCACAAATAAAGTGTCTTCCTGTCACTGAACCTCGTCCCTCCCGTTTTCCACTAGGGCTCAACCTGCGACCCCAGAGGCTGCCAAGCAGCGGGACAGCCGTGCTCCTCCCCCAGGCGCAGCATCTTTGTTTCTCTGCCCAGGAGCCTGATGTGACACTTCCTTCCTTTCTTCCTTCTTTCCTGCTGGGAACTGAACCCAGGACCTCTGTTGCTTGAACTCTTAAACTACATTAATGTGAGACATAACATAAATATAGGGAAGTGCCACCACCCCTGCAGCCAGCGGGGTCCTGAGAGGAGGCCATGGGAGATCAAGAAAAAAAACTAGATACATACTCAAAGGAAAGCTGAGACTGGGTGGCACCCGACCTCTGATGGAGAGGCAGTGACAACCCAGCTCAGTCTTCAGTCTCCCTCTTTATTTATACACAGTAAAAAGGGGGTGAGCAGGCAATGGAGTTAAAAGTGCAAGGTCTTGGTGTTTTGCTAAGAAACATTCATGAAAGGGAAATATTCTCGAGCTGTAGGTTCTGTAATTAACAGAGAGGGGCTCCAAGGCCGACACGTGCTGGACAGGCCCAACAACCTGCTCACATGGCTCGCCTCTGGTGTTTCCTGTTCTCAGGGCTGGCCTTGCTCTTGCTCCAAATGTGTGGTCGAATGATCTCCAGCTCAGCTGCTTCCCACGCAGAAGAATGTAAAATATAACAGCAATGTCAAAGAATATAAATAAAATAAAAGTAGACCAGGCATGGTGGTCCACACTTATAACCCCAGCGGCTAGAAGTCTGAGGCAGAAGGATCGCCACAAGACTGAGACCAGTTTGAATTATAGTGAGACCAAGTCTCAAAAAAAAAAGTACAGTGCAAGTACCTCAGCAGACATTACCTGTTGTTACCGTTGGAGTCTAGATGCCCCCCACCAAAGCCTCATGCAGTCATGGGGACAGGCTTCTAGAGTTTGTGAATGACACTGACCCACCTGAGGAAAGCTGCCAGCACAAAAAGAGATGGAAAGGAAGAGCGGGGTGTTGTGGGTTCTCCTAAGTGTTGTTGTGTGGAGCCATTGTTTCTCTTGGAGGAGCGTCTCATGGCTAGCTTTCCCAATATGGATTTGGCCATTATTGTCTGAGGAGATTGGGACCTTGTCACTGAGTGGCTGTGGTTCACTTTGGGGGAGCTCTGGTCCTTACTTTCAGCATCAATTCCTGGCTCCAGAGGGGAAGATGTTTGCTATTTATTCTCTAGGAGAAGTTTGTCATACTGGCTTCCTAACATGCTCTCAACTGTTCTCATCGTCAGAGGAGCTCAGGACCTCATTGTCACTGAGGATGGCTGTGATAATTTTCGGGGGAGTCCTGTTTCTTATTTTGAGCGCAGCTTCTTGGCTCCAATATAGACCCCTCAATCCACTGGCACAGCTCCTTCACCCCAGTGGCCCAGACTTTCGAGCTTCCACCATTGACCTCGGGGCCTTCCCTGCACAGATCCATAAAACAGACTTGCATAAATCCTTGTTTGGGGCTCTAGACCTCCAGGAGGACTTGTGGGAGGCATTATCATGGGCTCTAGGTCTTCAGCTGGACTCATGCAGGACACTGATGTGGGATCCAGGCCCTTGGCTAAATATTCTGGGTCTTTTGTGTTGTGGTCAGACTTCCTGCACTTCCTTGTATTTAACTCTGGGTGACCATCATAAAATAATATTATAAATTCTGTGTCCTGTATGTAATTTTTCTCTTGTGACTACAACAGGACCAAACAAAAATCTTCTCTGTACACTTCTTCTGTTTTCCTCTTGTTGCTTTTGCTGTCTTCTGCCACCATGAACTGTTGCCTCAGTGCCATGCACCCTGCTTTGGAGCCAGCTGATTATGGACTGAAACTGGCACAAACTGTGAGCTAAATAAACCTTTCTTTCCTTTATTTTGGGCATCAAATATTTTGTCTCAGAAACAAGAGAAAAGTAACCAAGACACCTATATTTACTTAAAACAACAGTTATATATTCTTTCTGTCCCATGATACAGTAGCATATCTTTACTCCTATTTCTTACTCCAGCATTGTTTATGTGAAATGTGAACATTTAGCACATCTGTGTCTACCTTTATGTCATGGTAAAACAGTACAGTCCCAGGCTGACAGGCAATCAAGCCCATGAACATTCAGATTCCCATACCCCGCAGTGTGATAAGAGTCAGCTAACTATCCCCTTGGCAAAAATTTGTGCTCTTTGCATTCCCAGTACAGCCGTGGCTCATGGTCCCAAGAAGCATCTGAAGGAGTGGTAGCTTCAAAACATTGGATACTGAGTAAACTGACCAGTGTGTTTGCTCCTCTTCCATCCACTGATCCCCTTATGCAGAGAGCATGTCTGCCTCGTGGCATTGTCCAGCAGAATAGACTTCACTGTGCCAAGACAGGCCATGAAGTCAGGGAGATTTGCATGCAGCACTTTGTGAAGATGGAAGGCAGAGTCCGAACAGAATAACCTATCCTGCTGGTTTATAGTATTATCAGCACTGACAGGACTGGAGAGGGGGACACCAAGGGTCACTCTGCTGTTTACTGCATGACAACTGCAGAGGCCAAGTTATAAATTCTGCCAAGTAAAAAAGCTCTTTGTGGGAACAAAAGGCATCCATATCTGGTGACCCATAGCACTCACACAATTTGGGGAATGACACTGCATAGGTGGATTTGGGTACTAAGGGTACCGATTTCATCCAGTTTGACACTGGCAACCTGTGTATGGTGACTGGAGATGCCAGCTTGGAAAGGATTAGTGTGATCGTCACAAGGAGAAACAACCCGGCTCTTTGGATGTGGTTCATGTGAAAGATGCCAATGGCAACAGCTTTGCCACCCACTCTCCAATATTTTTGTTATTGGCAAAGGCAACAAGCCATGAATTTCTCTTTGCTAGGTGTAGTGGTTGATTGTGTCAATTTGAGACATTTAGAAGCTTAACTAAATGGGCTTATCACCTGGAGGTATAAAAGGGAAGGAAGAACAAATGCATTCCATTTTTGGGAGAAGCTCTAGTCTTCACCTTGGTTGGACCTCATCTCCTGGCTTCCAAGTGTAGACTTCAGCCTTCCATCATAGAGACTTCAGCCTTCTGTCACAGACCCATCAGCCTGCTAGTGTGGACTTGCAGTAGGGTGAACTGCAAAACTTGGATTGAATCCTTCAACCTCCAGTGTGTAGTAGACACCCTCAGCATGCTTCCTCATCCGAATCTGTGGCTGACCATTGTAAGCTGATATTGTCATTTCTTATACATTTGTATATCTCCTGTTACATCTATTTTCTCTAGTAAAACCCTGACTAATACTCTAGGGAAAAGGAATCTACCTCACCATTGCTGAAGAGAGAGAGTGGAGGCTGGCAGCCCAAGCAGAAGGCAAAACCTTCTCTAGGTGACGTGAGGAGGGAAGTCATCCAGACTCAGATAGTACAGTATGATGATGCTCAAAAAAAAAAGGCCTTTGAATACTCCAGATTTTACTCAGGCACAACATCAAGCTTTCAATCCTGTAGGAATTAGTATGCAGCTCCCAGAAGTAGTCTTCCTGTTTATTTACAAACCTGTTTTGGTAGACAAGCTGTTTGACAGCTAGGTCCTTCGAATCTATAAATTCATCACATCATAAACATGTCTAAGTGTCTGAAATGTAGCCAGGTGTGCTGGCACATGCTTGTGACCTCAGCACTTGAGAAGTGTAGGGGGAAGTTTGTTATAGGGTCCAGGTCAGCATGAGACAGTGAGTTCAAGGCCTGCCTGCGACAAGGAGACCATCTCTCAAAAATAAAGAGTTTAATTTTTGAAACTCCAGGGCACATTGAATATTGAATGTCTCGTTAAGTTTAACAGGGTCCAAGGAAGTCTCCAAATGGAGACATGGGAACTGTGACATACCTCACCTGTGGGATAGGCCACAGGCTTGCTGGCTTCCATCACAGAGCACTTCCAGGTGCATGCAGAAGAGGCACACAGGGATTGATTGTGCAGGATTTTAAAAGTGACACTAAAAGAAATAGCACGTGCTCCCCCTTTTTAATCTGAGACCTAGTAGTTAATTATAAATGTATTATACACCGAGGTCCTAGTTTATCTGTGACTAGTACTCCATGTTGCTTCAATCCTCTGTCCTCAGGCCTGTTGGTTTTTAACTCTCTACCTAAAACTGGAGACTTCTAGGTGCTATTAATGTGATCTGGAACAGAAAGTAGCAAAAGCTAGCTGGTGACAATCTGTTGGTTATGACGTCCCTGTGTATCTTGAAAACATCTTCGTTGCCCTTACCTTGGTGTCTTCAACCTGAAAAGGGCAATCAAGAGATTAGGCAAACGGGGTGGGGTGGATGGAGCACTCCTCAGATAATTATCATGTCTACGTGTGGAGCTGAGTTGTTGCACAAAATTCCCAAGCCATATCAAACTGAAAGAAAGACTGCACCAAGGAGATAAGGCAGCATTAAATCTTTGTTCACACCAGTGGACTGTTGGATGTTCACACCAGTAGACTGTCACAGAATTCCCCAAAGGTGACAACCCTGAATTTAGAAAGAGTTTAGTTTATATAGAATTTAGAAGTGGAAGGTACAAAGCAAGTGACTAAACATTACATAATGGGTTACACACATTGAGTCATATATTGACAGGCAGGCTGGTCTTGAAACAAAGGGATTGCGTATCATAGTAGAGAAACACTCCGGGAACAGGATAGGGGGCCCTTACAGAGTGAGCATAGTTAAGGGCATTAGCATAACAGAGGGGGCCCTGGGATTAGTCCAGGATGCCTTAAAGTAATGAGAATTACTCTGACTCAGTGCTCAGCTGGGCTGCAGACACCATCAAGGTCAATTCAATTCAGCAGAAATAGCAGAACAGAAACCTGGCCAGAGGCTTCTAATTTATCATGAAATATCTATAAGTTTGCTATCTTATAAATGTGTTCCTGCGCTATAATTTTGCCCCAACAGAGTGGGAATCAGACCCAAAGTTTAGGTAGAAAAGGAGACAGATGCACATGAAGACAGAGGCCCAGGTTTGGGACTGTGGTTTGTGACTGGCCAGATGTCCACAGGCGCATGCAGGTGAGGAGCCAGCACGTTGGGGACAACTGACATAGTTTGTCTTGGCTCTCCTTACCCTGTCTGCCTTGTGAGCTGGCTTTTTGGAAATCACCTTCCTCTCTCGGTCAGTGAGATGGGCCTTGGCTTGTTCCTTTATGGTGCTAAACTTGCTCATCCTCTCACTGCCCCTGTTCTGTTCCAAGAAAAGCGCCCAAGCCGTTTCCCTACACTGGCTGATAAACAGTGGCTGTATGGGAAGTCTTTGTCTCTGACCATCCCGAGGCACTGACCTCCAACCCCCATCGTGTATTATTAAATTTGTCTGTTTCTTGTTTCATCCTTTCCCGGTTCCCCTGCTACAGGCATTTGGGGACCTTGGCCAGGTCCCTAATACCAGTGCTCTCAGCACAAGCAGCTTTTATGTACCTGTTACAACTCAGTGTGTGTTATCTTTTCATTTTCCGTAGTAAGAAGTTTTCAGTTTGAAGCCGGGTGTGGTGGCTCACGCCTGTAATCCAAGCATGCCGGAGGCTGAGGCAGGAGGATCCTTGTGAATTCGAGACCAGCCTGGGCTACAAAGTGAGCTCAAGGCCAGCCTGAACTGCATAGCGAGACCCTGTCTCAAAAAGACAAAAAAAAAAAAAAAAAAAAAATTCGCCAAAATTTATATTTGCACTCTCTTCGAAATGTGCAGGTGATCCAGGTCTGTATTAAATGTAAGCAACATGTCAATAACCATTTTCGACTTGCGATTCTTTCATCAAATACTTGTGTGGATCAGGAAGACAGCGTTCAAAGCCCTGTCCCCACTTCAGGCGTGGAAGAACTGGGGGTGGTGTTGCCATTGCTGTCAGCCTCATTTCCTACACTTTGGCTTGATACATTGTAGGCAGCAAAAAGCCAGAGCATGGGTTGGAATTTCCTTTCTTCCTTTTCGGTACCTAAAACTAAGGGGACCACGCCCCTGGCCAGGGACAACAATGACGGAAGGGAGAAACCAGCAGGAGTCGGAAGGTCTGCACCTTTCCCACTCTCACCCAAACCCGCTCGCCTTCCTGGGGCCGAGGCGGGGAAGGAGGGAGCAGCAGCTGTCCTTTGGTGTCCTCAGGGCGAAGCTCCAAGCCGGTGGGGTACCGGGCGCCCGCAGGAGCCTCGCAGAGGCGAATACGCCGGCTGCGCCGCCGCTACAGTACCCGGACCGAGGTCGGCAGTGCCCACACGGACCCAAGCCGGACGGGCCTCGCGCCAGCTACCCGAATTCCCAGGCCAAACTTCACCCAACCCTAACCATAACTCAACCCAGCCAACGCCAAACCTAGCACCAGCTAATCCTAACCACAACTCTAACCCAAACTAACCTGAACCCTAACCCCAACCCCACCCTAACCTGAACCCTAACCGCCACCACAAAAACTACCCCTAATCTTAACACCCCCCAAAACCTAAACCCAAACCTAGTCCTAACCCAAACGCTGCCCCGGGACGGGACCTGTCCCTCCGCGGGGAGCCGCGGTTGCGAGCCAGGGGCGCGAGCGAGTTGCGGGAGACAGCTGCTTCGGCTGGGCTTCCGGCGCCGGTGCCGACCAGAGAAGTTCTTGGTGTTACTAGGGTTTAGAAATTTATAAGAAAGGCCAACAGAGAGAACTGGTTCAACGGGGCCGATCCGAGGCTAAAGGCTTACAGCGAGCAATAGTTGCCACCTGCCTCCTTAGCGCAGTAGGCAGCGCGTCAGTCTCATAATCTGAAGGTCCTGAGTTCGAACCTCAGAGGGGGCAATTCCGTTTTTGTCTCCACTTGCCGGCGGCGGTCGGCGCGCTCGTAGATCTCTCTTTTCCCCCTCACCGAGTTAGCTTTCCACTCCCACCGCCTTCCCTCCCTCCTTCCCTCGAACTGCTAAGAGCTGCCTAACCTCTCACGAGCGCCTGGCACGGCCTGCGGGCTCCGGGTCGCGCGTGGGCTACCGTTGTCGCCCTGGGGGTCCCGCCCTGCCCTCTCTGACGAACTCTGCCTCCACTTAACACCTACGTCCTTTCTCCCCCCGCCCCGCGACCGTGCACCCACGGTCACGCTGAATCCGCCTCACCCAGCTCCTGCTGGCGGCAGGACCTGACGGGCAGGTTTCTCAGCTCGGTCGGCAGCGCCTCCGCGTGACTCCGGAGCCCGCGTGGCTTGGGCCGCACGTCTTGGTCACCGGCGCGTTCAGCTTGTACGACCCACGTCCGCGTGCGAGCGTCCAGGGGCGCCCCTCGGCCGCCCACTCGTGCCGGCCTCTCCGGACGGGTCCCCCCTTCGCTTCCGGACGCTGCCCAGGGCGTGCGCTCGCCCTCAAGACGGCGTGGATCTCCAGGCTTTCTTTATTCCGCGCATCCATCACTGCGGGTGACATTAGCCGCGCCTCTGCGGTTCTCCTTAAAGGTTCGTTTTTCTCACAGTTCAGGCGATCTTGAGCCGACGTCCACCGTGCACCTCATTTCCTCTAGCTTCCCTAGTGAGTTATTTGCCCACGTGGCCCTAAAGCGCCTAGGTTTCCACGTGTTGTGTATACAATGACAGAAGTTTACGATTTTCAAATGTCGAGTCTAAAGTGGACATTTGCGAAAAAAGTTAAAGGAGACGCCCGAACAGGGACTTGAACCCTGGACCCTCAGATTAAAAGTCTGATGCTCTACCGACTGAGCTATCCGGGCTCCTGCTAGCTACGTCCTCGTTCACCTTATTGTGTATGAGAGTGCACAGGAATCGTCCGATGCTACTTTTCCTTTATCCTGCCTCTGTTCGTCCTTCATGCCAATTCCATCCGCTCCCAAATAACCTTCTCTGCCCCCGGCTCCAGCAGAAAACGGTCCCAGCACACAGACTTCTGCGAGGCCTGCACTTGGGAAGAAGAGAAGCACAGCCGCTAAACGAGAACCTACGAGAACGAGTCACAAGACCTGATTTCCAGATTAAACCGGGTAATGTTAGCACACTCTTGGCACAGCGTCTGGGACAGAGGAACAGTTCAGTGAGGTCAAGGCACTATCACTCTTGTTGCAAAATAACATGGAACCTGTTAACAGACAAGTCAGAATAAGGGGGATAAGAGGTAGACCACTAATGAGACACAGACTTTACACACACACCACAACCTGGCCAGGTCCTCAGGAGCAGCATTGCCGGGGAGGCAGCCTTTCTCATGGGCCGAGAGCAGCTCCCCCGCCGGAAGTACTGTTTAAATAGGGGACTGAAGGATTAACGGTGATTGGCTGGGCAAAAATTTGGCTCCAGCGCTCCAGGAAGATTCGGGAGTAAAGACCCCCTAGAGGGGGAAGAAGACCTCTCTGGGCTCGGCTGGAAGCTGCCCGGGACCCTTGGTGGCTACACCTTAGCTTCCTGGAGGAGGCACCGAAGGAGTCCGGGCCCGCCGGGGAGGCACAAGCCGCAGCCTCGCCACAGCTGAAGGACGTTTGGGTTTGACCGAGTCTCCACACGTGCTCTTGAAGTTCCTAATTTAATTCCCTGTGGCTGCTCTTCCCACTGTCCAGAAAGCCTCTCTCCGATCCCCTCTAACCTTGTGTCCTATCAAGTTCCGCCTCGTCGCCACCGTGGACGCGCCGGCCTCCCCTGCTTTGGGGAGCGGCCCTCGCGCACCCCTCGTGCTCAGAGGCCTGCGCGTCCGAGAGGCCCCAGTCACCCCGCACCAGACACAACGCCTCCTTTCTTCGGCCTCCTTTCCGCGCGTAGCTCCCCGCCTCCACCCTGCGGGCCGGCGGGGCCGGAAGGAACCAGCATTTCAATGGGGTGCGCTGTCGGGCCCCCGGGGTGACAACTACAGGCACTGGCCCTGCTCTGCAGGCCGGGGAGCCAAGGGAGGAGGCCGGGGACCCGAGCGCAGCCACGCCGCCAGCCTAGATCCCGGGCTGTGTGGGAAGCGAGGCGCCCGGCCCTCGGCTGGGGGCGCCCTAGGGTCCCTCTTAAGAGAAAGCCAGCGAGCTACGAAATCTGAGAATTGCGTCTGGAGGGCCCAGCCTTGACTCCAGGGCGAGCCGGAGCACCGGTTTGGGAGCTGCCCTGCGCCCTGCCGCCGGGGCGCGGGCGAACCCCAGTCTCGGCCTCTCCGACTCGCTACCGCGATGCTCGACCCTTCCCAGCGTCCTGCGACGCCAGGGGAGGTTTGGTGTCCCTCGCCTCAAGGGCAGTCCGGGGAAGTGCAGAGACCCCCCAAGTACCAGATTCGGAAGCGGCTCACACCCTGCCGCCCCGCCACACGCCCTCGCTCACCCCAAACCCGCAGTGTTTGGTGACAAGAGGCAGTCGACAAGCATGTGTGAAAGGCACAAAGAAGGGCTCCCAGCTTTGTTTCCAGCTGGTATTTTTAAAAAGGGAAATTGACTAAGTAGTTGGTGGAAAATCACAGGTCGCTACCCCGGCTAAGTCTCATTGGGTCTCATAGAGAAAGGGAGACAAAAAGAATAGTACACTGCTTCCTCTAGAGGTTTGAACTCAGGACCTTCAGATTTTGAGACTGACGCGCTGCCTGCTGCGCTAAGGAAGCAGAGACGCCCTATACTTTTGGCCCCTCACAGCTTTCCTGATGAGACCGGCCAGTCCGCACCGGTACCGGTGCCCCATGCGGAGCCCCGGGATCTCCGGAGCCCCAGCCTCACCCTGGAGCCGTTTCTGCGCCACCCTCGTCCTGCAGCAGCAGCTGCCAAGGTCACCCTCGCTGGCCAGAAGACTCAGAGAGAGCGCTGGCAGGAAAAGCTTTTGCGGGTGGTAGCGTGGCCGAGCGGTCTAAGGCGCTGGATTAAGGCTCCAGTCTCTTCGGAGGCGTGGGTTCGAATCCCACCGCTGCCAGTGGCTTTTTCCCCCCCCCTCCATCTGACCGTTTTCTTCTGGATGTGGATGCCGTCTTCACAAGTCCCGTGATGCAAGTTTTCTTCCATTCTCCTCCCACGCGCGACCTCCAAAGCGCTACACGACAGATGCCAGGCCCACGTCTGGGAACCCGCAGACGGCCCACAAGTGCCGGCCTTCGCAGCGTTTTCCTGACCCAGTCTCACCCCAACCTCTCACTCATTTAACACATTTCTTCATCCAAGCATCGCCCCGCCGTTTGGGCCACAGGCTCCGCAGCGCCAATTTATCACATTATCAGTGGGTGCCGACGGGGTGGGGTCCCCAACCCCGCATCCCCCTGCCACTGAGACCCAAATCGTCACCTACTGAAACTTGTTTAGAGAGCGAGGCCAGCACTGGCCCTGCCTGCGGAAACTCTCCATTTCTGCCTTTCTCCATAACTCCACCCAAAAACGTCTCCCTGGTTTGCGCAGACGACAAGCGAGCCCCAGCGGGCGCCGACGGGGACGCGTCCGTGCGCCTTCTGCAGCAGCCCTGCTCCGTACACGGCACGCTGAGCAGCCGGGCTGCAGGAACGGTCCTCATCAGGTGGAGCGCGGACTAGGCCTCCAGGGCCCCAAGCGCCTCCAGGACCCGGCTCCACGCCTCCGGCCCGCCTGTCGCCCCCGTCCCTTCCTTCCCTCCTAGTAAGACAGAGGCACGGAAAGTACCGAGACCGCTGCCCGCGGCTCAGGCACTCCTAGCCTCGTAGGGGGTCCGCGTGGCCCAGGAGGGAAGAGATTGGCGTGAGCCGAGCGCCCGGCGGCGATCGCGTAGCCAGGAGCCTCCGAGCTCTGCCGTCCACTGTGCACGGGGCAGCTGTTTTGCTGCAGCACCTGGCTCAGGTGACTGTGTCACAAAGGAAGCACGCGGGGAGAGAACTCCGGGAGCCCACGCCCGCGCAGCAGGGCGCCCCCACCGTTCACGCCACGGCCGCGGACATCTGGTCTTCGCAAGACCAAGACCTGGCTCCGCGGTGTCCCCGCCTGGTCACGCACTCGTGGGCCCTCCACACGCACAGCAGTAACCCGGAGACTCTGGAGGGTGAAGGGGAAAGAGGGAGGAGTGTGGAGGAAGAGGCGTGGGAAAGGACCTGATGGGTATAAATCGTTGTATCAGAGCCGCCCTGCGCTGAGTCGCGAGTTCAGGGCAAGCGAGCCAGAGAGACCGGCTGGCGCCTGCGCCCCTATGTCCTGTGCCCTGCGCCCTACGATGGGCAGGGGTAGGGGAGCTCCGAGGCCGAGAGGCAGCGGAACAGAAGCCTGACTAGGTAGGTTCCATGGTGTAATGGTTAGCACTCTGGACTCTGAATCCAGCGATCCGAGTTCAAATCTCGGTGGAACCTTTCTAGTCCTTGCTTTTTTACGTCCCCCAACAGGGAGAACTGTGCCACCCCAAGCAAGCCCTGGCTTTCGCTTTTCCAGTAATCAGGCAGCGAGGACGGAGTGCAGTGGTGCGCTGGCCTGGGCGAGGGGCGCGAGTATCCTTTGCCCGGCTTCCCCCTGGTCCCTAGCCCGGGTGACGCACAGGCGACGCTTCGGCTCTGAGGAAACAGGCGGAGCCGCGTGCGCCGCACACAGCGGTCGCCTGAGTTGGAAAGGATAATGTGGAAAAAGCGCATAGGAAAGGTAGGAAAATAAGAATTTAAAAGCAATGTGTCAGAAGTGGGATTCGAACCCACGCCTCCATGCGGAGACCAGAATCCCCAAAGCGGGAAGTCAAGCTTGAGTCTGGCGCCTTAGACCACTCGGCCATCCTGACACTCGTGAAACTACTTGCTGGTTTTGTGTTTAGTTCTCAGAAGGTGCTGTACTGGTTAGGGAAGAGACGGTGGGTCCAGGGCCGGAATAGCCGGCGCGGCCTTTATAGCGCGGACTGCGCGGCACAACGAGTGGGGAGGAAAAGCCGGGAACGGGGCTAGCCGGGGCGGGAGGCAGGGGCGGGGCCTCTGGGAGGACGCAGCCAGAGCCCGAGCGCGAGTCTGGAAACCTTAGCCCAGGAGGCAGGAAGCGACTACGTCGCCCGCGTGAAACAGGCGCAGGGAGCCCCGAAAGCTCTGTTTGATGGCAGAGTCGTTTCTGACGCGGCGGCAGAAGTCGGGGGGGCAGGGTAGGCGCCGGCAAGCGAGCCGCGAGGACTGCACGCGGGGCGCCAAGGCCGCGGGGTGACCGCGGCGAATCTGCGAAGAGGAGGGCAGGAGGCGGCGGGCTCGGCCCATCGCAATCAGAAAGACCGTCTTTATAAAAATATAATGCAACCCTGACCCAGTCCTCCCAATGCTTTCGTGAGACCCATCTCACCGTTTCGCCCAGGTTGGCCGCTGAACTGCTGCACTCAGGAGATACCCCTGCCTCAGTGTCCTTGAATAGCGGGGCCCAGCTCCTAGCGTTAACATCCTTACAAGTGTAAACATAGCTTACAACCAGGAGACTGACGGTGACGCAATCCACTGGCTTCAATTTTACCGTTTATTCGCAGCACTGTCTCTGTGCGTTTGTGCATTTTCAGTTGTGTGCAGTTTTACCATGCGTGTAGATACCATGTGACCAACACTGCCCTGAGCATGTAGAGCTGTTCCACTCTCAAGGTTCCTCATGGACCAGTTTCTGTCTCCAGTGCTGGGGTTATTTATGGGTGTGTGCCACTATGTCCAGTTAGGAATTTTACTTTTATTTTATTTGATACAGGGACTCACCATGTAGTCCAGGCTGTCCTCAAACTATGTAACCTGGGTTGGCCCTGAACATGGCAATCCTCCTGCCTCAGCCTGGGATTACAGGCATGTATCACCGTGCTTGGCTAGTAATTTATTTTAAAACAAAAACATTTTATCAATTAAATTTGTATCGTGCTTTGTCAGGCCTGTGTATTAAAGGGTTTAGGCAATGTCCTGGAGGCAAAAGGAAACAAGATTTCTGAATAAGGGGCAGAATTAAAAGAATGTGACAGGGGATATAAAGGATCATTACCTCCCTGAAGAAGTATCACCAGAGGGGATCAGGATGGTCCTGGGGAGGGGAGGGGACTTCCTCAGCCCCAGTATCAAAGGCAGGGCACACTCAGGGTAACGAGCGTGGGCACAGGCACAGGTACATGGCTGGGCAAGGGGGTCTATGTGGTCTTGGGGTGTTCTCAAGACAGACCATCTGGGAGGCTTTGCCTAAAACCAGTCTTGGAATCATGTGCTGTCTCTTTCACTTAAAGTCAGATTGTTGCCCTTTAATGAATTAAAACCAAGATGGACTTCAACTGGCTTAAAATACAAGCAGTTCATGTGTTTGAAGTTCAGCAGTATGGTACCAACCCACTGATGGTTTGTGCAGGGTACAAGTGTCCAGGGTTTTAGCTTGTAATGGCTTGGGTCTAAATGTCCCCACAAAGCCTCATGCAGTCAGAGGTGGAGCTTTTCAGAGGTGGATGGGTGTGATGGATTGATAATCCATGATCAGTTTCTACTTCCAGCTGAACTGAATCAGCATGGTGCTAAGCGTGGAAGGCCCACCTGAGTGTTGTTGCCAACATAAAAGGGCAGAGGTTCCTGAAAAGGAAGAGCAGAGGTTGTTAGTTCTTTTGGAGCTGTTGGTTCTCCTGGAGGAACTTACCCTGCTGTCTTCTCTGATATGAACTTGGCTATTATCATCAGAGAAGCTAGGGACCTTGTCACTGAGTAGCTGTGGTACTTCTGGGGGGAGCCCTGGTCCTTACTCTGAGCATCACTTCCTGGCTCCAGTACAGAACCCTCAGCCTGCTGGCACAGATCCTTCATCCCACTGTCATGGACTTTCCAGCTTCCACCAATGACCTTGGGGCCTTCCCAGTGCAGATCTGTGAAACAGACTTGCATGAGACAGAGCCATGGACTGTAGATCTCCAGCTGGACTCATGTGGAACGTTGCAGGGAGATCTGGTCCTTGGCTGGTTTCTCTAGGCCTTTAGTGTATAGACAGATTTCTTGCACTTTCTTCATATTTGACCCCTTGGGTGAACATTATAAATAATACTATAATTTTTTTATCTTTGAAATAAAATGGATTTGGAAAAAAATACTTCTATAAATTATGTGTCCACTATATAATTGTTTTCCTTGCAATCCCTGACCACAACACTGGATCTAGATAGTGTGTATGGCACCAGAATTGATTCATGGTGCAATGACAGGCTCAAGGATTAAGGGTGTGAGTGATAAGTAGTCTGGAGATGATAAAAAGAAAGAGACCCTAGTAAGGCCCCTTGTTGCTTTGCTATATCTGCCCACCATGAACTACTTTGCCCTCTGCCAACCTGCCTTGGAGCCAGTAGACTATGGACTGACACCTTCTAAAGCTGTGAGCAAAACAAACTTACCCCCTTTTATCTTCAGCTATCAGGTATTTTGTCTCAGCAAGGAGAAAAGTAACTAGGACATCTTCCCTGCACTGCACTGAGTGAAGAGTTGTCTTGGGCTTCATGTATATGAAATGGTTAATGCATATACTAAGTAACAAAATTTCCTGGCTGGAACATAAAAATTAACATATTAGCAGTCCTTTATTTTCTACTGCAACCAATATTGTATACACAATTATAACAATATAACATTATTTATATCTTAAATAACAATATCAAAGGGTTTTTGTTTTGTTTTGTCATTTTGAGACAGAATCTTATTATGCAATTCAGGCTGGCTTTGAGCTCACTTTGTAACCCAGGCTGGTCTCAAACACACAGAGATCCTTCAGCCTCTGTTTCCTGAGTGCTGGGATTACAGGTGTGAGGCGCCACGCTGGCTCCCAAAGATTTGTTACATCATTGCATTTTCTATACCTCGGCTGCCAAAAAGCTACTTTAACTTACTAAACAATTTTATGAAACAGCACAAACCCACATTAATAATTAACACTTACCTGTTTGCTCAATGATGGAGCCTGTCTTCCCAGGCACACGCATATGGGCAGCTGAACATCACTGGGGGAGTGGTGAGTCTCACTGGCCCAGTTGCACATGCACCTGTAACTCCACCACGCAATTCCACATCAGCACCATGGGGTTCGCCCTTAGAGGAGTCGTGAAAACATAGCTAAAACCACATCATAACACTCCAAGTTCCCCATCGCTTGCTGTCGTGTGTGGCCGTGATGCATGAGTACTGTTTCCTTAGAAAACTGAAGTCTTGCCAGGCATGGTGGCTCATGCCTATAATCCCAGCACTCGGGAGGCTGAGGCAGGAGGATCAATGCGACTCCGAGACCAGCCTAGGCTACAAAGTGAGCTCAAAGCCAGCCTGAACTGCATCGAAAGACCTGTCTCAAAAAGACAAAAAAAAAAAAAAAAAAAAAACCTGAAACTTTGGAATTTTTGTTTTTGCTTTTTGAGACCAGATCTGTCTAGTTCAACCTGGCCTGAAACTTGTAATCCTGCCCCAGCCTCTCAGGTGTTGGGAATACAAACCTAGGCCACTGCACTGGGCCAATTTTTGGACTGTATAGAGTTATAGTACCCTTAAGATTCTGAGAAGCCGGGTGCGGCAGCACTCACCTCCAATCTAATCGCTGCGCACCGGAGGCTGAGGTAGAAGGATCGCCATGAGTCTGAGGCCAGCCTGAACTACATAGTAAGACCTCATCTCAAAAAAAAAAAAAAATCTGAGGAATTTGCGAATTATGGGGCCCTATTAACCCGAAAAGTATAGGCCTAGAACGGAAAGGTATGGGTAATTTAGGAGACTAATCATGCCTCAAAACTAAAACGTCCTAGCCTGGCTAGGACTAGGAAACCCAGTACTGTGGGTCCTGCAATTTAGAAGATCCTGCCAGGAAATAAAAAGTCAAAGGGGCTGGGGTGTAGTTCAGGGCAGGGCCCTAGGTGGAGCCCTCGGTTATGTATTTGGGGAACAAGCCACAGTTCCTTTAGACCCACAGCTTCCTACCTGCTTTCTTCCGTCCTCCCTCAGCGGCATGTAAACGTCTGAGACACCGCGTAGAGACCGGGTGGGAACCGCGGCCTTCACCCTTCATCCTCCACCCGGGCAGCGCCACCCCTCCACGCTCCAGCTCCTGGCCCAGGCTGCGCGCGTCCAGCTGGAGCGCGGGGTAGTTCGGGCCGGGGCCCCCCTGAGCGGCGGAAGTCCCGCCCCCGGGCGGACGTCCCGCCCCCGGACGGACGCGTAGACCGAGGTGCGCGTGGAGCCCTAGACCTGGGTCTGCACCGCGGACGGCGCGGGCCCTAGTTCCAGGCGCTCTGGCCCGGTTTTATTACGCTACTGGTTCACATCCTTGCACGTCATCTCCGCGCGTGGGTATAACCAGCCCCACTTCAGGCACGAAGGCTCAGGGCGCGCGCCCTGCGGAGGACAAGGCCCGGGCCAGGCAGGTCCGCCTTCCGAACCCCCAGCCCAGAGCCCCGAGCCCCGCCCGCAGGCCCAAAGGCCCCGCCCCCGACCGCCTCTTCCGCTCGCTGCGGTGCGGGGTCTGCGCGTCTGCCCGACGCGCGGGACCGGCCACGTCGTCGTGCTGCGCGCCGCGAGCCCGCGTGGGCCGGCGGCACCATGGCGGCAGCCAGCGTGGCCGAGTGCCTACAGCAGGAGACCACCTGCCCCGTGTGCCTGCAGTACTTCGTGGAGCCCATGATGCTTGACTGCGGCCACAACGTGTGCGGCGCCTGCCTGGCGCGCTGCTGGGGCGCGGCCGAGACCGACGTGAGCTGCCCGCAGTGCCGCGAGGCCTTCCCGCAGCGCCACCTGCGGCCCAACCGGCCCCTGGCCAACGTGACGCGCCTGGTGAAGCAGCTGCGCGCCGAGCGCGCGCCGGCCCCGGGTGGCGAGATGGGCGCGTGCGAGAAGCACCGCGAGCCGCTGAAGTTGTACTGCGAGGAGGACCGCACGCCCATCTGCGTGGTGTGCGACCGCTCGCGCGAGCACCGCGGCCACAGTGTGCTGCCGCTCGAGGAGGCAGTGGACGGCTTCAAGGTGAGGCCGGGCCGGGCCGCCACGGAGCCTCGTGCGTGCGGGACTTGGTGTGGGCTCCCGAGGCCCCGGTCGCAGGTCCTGGGGCCGGGTGAAGGCGCGCATGCGCGATCGGGGGCTCCCCCGCCCCTTTCCCGGACTACGCTGGTGGAGGCTGGGAGAGGCGCCCACCCGTGGCCCCGAAAGCACAGAGAGGGAGTTAGGTCAGTTCTGTTACCCTTCGAGAGTTGGAGGGTAACTCCTGCCGGAGGAGGGCCCCGGTGCGCGAGCAGCCGTGGGCTGAAGTCGGGCTCTGATCCGGGACTCGGACAGGGAGCCCAGTGGTAAGGACGTCCCTGGGCCCGACTCGGGCTGCACACGTGTTCTGCTTTCCCAGGAGCAAATCCAGAGCCAGCTGGACCACCTGAGAAGAGTGAAAGACCTGAAGAAGAGGCGCCGGGCGCAGGGCGAGCAGGCGCGGGCCGAGCTCCTGGTGAGGACTTTCCCTGGGCCCCTCGCCGACCTCCGGGCTGCAACGCGTTGTCTCTTCCGGTGTCCAAGGTCTTGGAGAAAGACCGATATGCTAACCCTAGTGGAAGAGTTTGGCGCTTTGGTTTTAAACAGAGACCGTTATGCATTTGCATGCCTAAGTCCTTAAAACATTTTAGACAGTGACATAGTACAGATCTTTCCCTCTGAGGCTGAAAAGCCAGCCTCTGATGCACAGTGTCCCAAGTACTCCTGAGAAATGGCACCCGCCACACAGGGTCCTGGGGGACCCGAGAGGGAGCCTCAGCTATCCCCAGCAGACTCCAGGCACCTCCATGCCCTGCTGAGCACCGCACCTGCCCATCGTTCAGGTGGAGTGGGGGAAGTTGCTGCTGCACCTCAGTTTCTTCATCTGTGCAGTGGGGTGGGCTGGAGGCTGGGGTCCTCGCAGCGCTCCTCTGGAGAAACCCTTTCTCTTTAGGGACCCTGTGAGCTTTAGTTTGTGTCTGAGGTTGCTTGTGTGGCTGACGGATGTCTCAGGCTCGAACTGGTGCAGACTAGGTCCGTCCTGTGCTCAGCCCACGGGGAGGACGCGGCACAGGACCTTCCAGGGTTGAGGAGGAAAGGTTTCACTTTGGGGGCTGTGTGGCAACCAATGACACAGCTGCTCGCCTGTCTTGGGTCTCAGAAGCAGCTGAGTCCAGCACGAAAGTGAGGGATAGGGCTGGTTCCAGTGCAGCCTTCCCTTCCCCCTTTGCTGATCCCTCACTTAGAATGTGACTTACTGGTGTCTGACAGTGGAGTGAGGTGAGAAGGAAGGACAGACGTACAGTAGCCAACAGCCCAACAGAGAGCTGTGGGGGCCATGCTGTCCACAGGACACAGCCTGGCCTGTCATTTCTATGTGACAGCTTCCACTGTGACCATCTTGCATGATCTAGTTGCAGTAAAGTCCTTCCCTGTGGCCTGTCAGGCAGCATGGTCTTATCTTTGCCTTTGGGGGTCTCTTTGCCCTCAACCCAGGGGACTGGATGCGGCCCACACCCTGGTCCTTTCACATCACTCACTCTGAGCCAGGTCTTGCATCTGCCGGGCTGGCCCTGAACTCGTGACTGGTGTGGGCCTGGCATTCAGCTCATCCTGCTGTTTGTGCTGTAGAATGCTATACCCCCCACCCAGTACCCACGTGTGACTGGCACATGTACCAGACTCCCTGGTCAGTGCTCTTCTGACCGGCAGAACTCGTTCCAACATCCTGCACTCGAGGACAGCTGGAATGGGGCACAGCATACGTGTGCCTAGTTCCCAGGGAGCGCCTCAGGCCTCCCAGGTGACACCATCCTCTTTCCCCTGGGGCTCCCACCTGCAGAGCCTCACGCAGATGGAGCGGGAGAAGATCGTGTGGGAGTTCGAGCAGCTGTACCACTCCCTGAAAGAGCAGGAGTACCGGCTCCTGGCACGGCTAGAGGAGCTGGACCTGGCCATCTACAATAGCATCAATGGTGCCATCACCCAGTTCTCTTGCAACATCTCACACCTCAGCGGCCTGATTGCGCAGCTGGAGGAGAAGCAGCGCCAGCCCACCAGGGAGCTGCTGCAGGTGAGGGGACATCCCCAGGCCTCCGAAGGTGTGGGTGGCCACGCTCAACACCAGGTGCTTTGGACACAAGCTCTGGAAGTTGAGGCCAATGCTGTCGACCATCATGGTCCATGGAGAGGCCAGAGGAAGCCCTGCATATGCAGACTGCCCAAGTGCAGCCTTGACCCCCATGGGCCCTGGCAGCTGGGAGGCCCGCCATGAGGGGCTTCACCCTTGTGTCCCTCAAACCCCCAGGCTTTGTCTCTCATGACTTTACTGCATCTTGGTACCACAGCACAACCCCACACAGCAGGAGTGGCCAGCTGTTCTGAGCTGGGCTCCAGCCAAACCACAGGGCGTTAGGGCCAGAGTGGCCGGCCACTTGCGTGTTCTCTGCTCACTCTGCACAAGGAGCCCCTGGTCACTCAGCATCCTTGGCCTGGGGTGGTGTCAAGACTCACATGGGGTGCAGGCAGTAAGCAGAGCCAGCCATGGTGCAGCTGGTGACAGACATTGGAGGAAGGGACAGACCCAGGGATAGCCTACCTGGCCTTTCTGTGGATCCTAAGGTGGGGAAAACCAGAATGTGTTTGATGATGGGTGAAATTCTGGGAACTCCAAACAGGGCATCCAGTTCTCATTGGTCCCACTGTGCCCAAGTCAGGACACGATGTCTGTCACTACATCTCCCACGGCAGTGAGTCTCAAGTGTTGTGACCACTGTGGTTGTGGAGCCTGCACTCTGGCTGCCGCCTGGCTGTGGAGTTGTGTGCAGATCCCTCATAGAACAGTGCATAGAACTGAACATGGTGCGCACCAGTGTGGAGTTGCCCTCAGAGGACGGTACCTGAGAGGCAGTGACCCAGAGGGAGGAGTTTCAGGAATTGGCAGCAGGGCTTGCAGGGTGGTGGCCAGCTTGGTGGCTTGAGGAGCGGCCACCATGAGGATTGGGGTAGGCAGGCACAGTGTTAGGGTGGGGGACTGGGCTTCCTGGGAGTTGTTCGGAGCTGGTTACATCTGGGTCTTATGGTGAGGACCTAGTTGAGCGGGTCTCTAAGCTGCTGGGAACCTGCACCCTAATGTGTGCTGCTCATGCACTGCCACTGAGAACAGGAGGTGACCAGATCGGTGTGCAGGTCCCCTCAGGAGTGCTGCATGGCAGGGACTGAGGTAGAGGCTGGGAAAGGCTGGAGGACAGCTAGGGCCGAAGCTATTTAAGTAGAACCATCCTGCCCCATTGGGACTTTCTTGTCTCTGTTGCTTTCTTAGATATTGGCTGACACTGAGAGGGCTAAGGATATAGCTCAGTGGCACAGTGCCTATCTGGCAAATAAAGGTCATGGGTGCCAGATCAACAACAACAACAAATAAATTATTTATGCTTTGGGTTCCTCTTGTAAGGGAAACTGTGTGAGATAGTTAACCTTCAGTGCCTGATTTGTATGATTTAATGTTATGGATTCAGGGTGCCTCCAGTTGTTACAAATAACTCAAATTTACCTTTCTTTGTAGCTGAGGAGTTGAGACTCCACTGTGTTTAGGTGCCATGTTTTCTTTAAATGCATGCTGTATCTGTTTCAGTGCTGATGATTGAACCTAGGGCCTTAGGCATACTAGGCCTGTGCTGTACCCCTGAGCCACGCCCTAGAGAAGAGAGGAGCCTCTGGCGAGAACAAAAAGCTTCACAGGCTGCTTACTAACTGCAGCAGGAGAACAGCAACTGATAGGCAACCAAAGCTAGCCTCTCCAGGGAGGGATGGGAGCTGTGCAGCTCTGGAGGGATGTGGCCGGCTCTGCCAGAGGTAGCACAGCCTGAATTTATCTATTTATTCATTTTAAAATGTTTTAGGGGGAGGGTATGGAGACAGGGTCTCATTACATAGATTAGACTGGCCTGGAACTCACCATGGAGTTTATGGTGACCTTGAACTTGCAGTAATCCTCCTGTCTTGGCCTTCACGTTCAATTTGAATTTAATCCTAAATAAAATGTCTGGCAAACTGCCATGGGCAGAGTTCTGGGAAATAACCAGCTGTGTCAGATATCGTCCATGTCTGAAAGGACACCAGGGCAAAAGAATGGTTCTAGTGGTGACTGAGCCCATGTGTGACCCTGGCCTCCACGTGGACGGGGTGTGGTAGCTTAGAGGACTGGTCATCCCCAAGCAGCAGCCCGAACCTGGTGGTGGGGTGGACACATGTGCAACTGCTCAGTGTCCAGGACTGGATCCCTGTACTGTGCCTGCCTGATAAGAGGCGCTGTGCTGGGCAGCAGTGCAGGGAAGCGTGGAGGGGTGGTGTGGAACAGGGCTCTCGTGGTTCTGAAGATGCCTTGATAAATCAGCTGAGCGGTTAAAGGCTGGTAGGCCAGGAGAGAGTAACCCAGAGTTCTTTGTGTGCACAGCTGACCTGCAGTCTGAAAGTATTTCACAGTGAAAGCCAGGCAGGAAAAAAAAGAAAACTGAAAGCCAAGCAGATGGGCATTTGGTGAGGAAGTCCCGGCTCCCTCCAGCCTATCTCCCACTCCTGGAGACTGCGTCATTTCCGCAATTCTTTTCTCGTGAGGGGAGCTGGAGTTATTTATGACTTCTCACGGAGTACTTCTCCTTTCTCTCCTAGGACATCGGGGACACACTAAGCAGGTAGGGGTTCTCCCCTGGGTGTGTGTGTGTGTGTTTGGTATTTTGTGTGTGGTGCTGGGGATTGAACCCCAGAGCCTTGTGCATGGAAAGTAAGAGCCCTGCTGCGGGGCCCATCCCCAGCCCTCTCCCCCAGTGTTAAATTGGGCACATGAGCATCGCCTGGCACTGACTCAGCTTTGTCACCCCTGGACTGCTGGCAGGGAGCCCCAGGGTGCAGGAGGCCCTGGAATTTGGAGCAGGTGGTAGTGGGGTGGCTCACCGCAGGTTTGGTGCTAGTGGCCAAGGGTGAGGACACTTCTGTAGAGACAGGGGGGATGGACAGGGCCTCACTTTCTGCAGCGTGCACTTTGCCCATGGGTCAGCAAGGCCTAGCAGTTGCAGGAGAGCTGGGGGCTTCGGGCCCTACCCCGTTCCCTGCTATGCCGTCGCCAGGAAGCCAGGGCTGGGGGCAGCTCAACACACGGCAAAGCAAGGCCTGGGTTCTGTACTCAGTGCCGAGGAAGGGGATCTGGAACAGTGCTTGAAGGGCAGACAGGCGAGGGCACAGCCAGCCGTGGGGAGCAGCCCAGGTGCAGGGAAAATCAGTGAGAAAGAGACATGGCCTCTGTGGGCTGGGAGGCCTGGGGCAGGAGGCTGCATGGGCAGTCTGCTGATAGGAATGTGCTTCAAGGATTTCAGGGGTGGGGATAAGTTGGAGTTTGTGCCAGTTTCACCCAGATGACCCCAAGGAAACAACCTGTTCCACTGCCTTGGTCAGGCAATTTCTGATGGGGCAGACCCTGGAGACCCTAGCAATGTGTGACTGAGACAGGGCCCAAACTGTCACTGGCTTGGGGCTTGAGCATAACAGAAAGTGATCACTATGAAAGAAGTGTGCAGGTAGGCAGCCCTAGGGCAGGGGTGGTGACTCCAGTCAGCCTAAAGACTAGTTTCTAGAGGCATGGTGGTACATGTCTGTAACTCCATCACTTTGGGAAGCTGAGGCAGGAGGGTTGCAGGTTGGTGGCTCAGCCTGAAAAGCTTAGTGCCTTAGTAAGTAAAGACTATGTCAAAATAAAACAGAGGTGAGGGACATCGTTCACAAAGGCCTGGCTCCATTCCCTGGTCTTTTCCACCCCGCTGAGGTCTGGCTCGTACTGGACCACTGCTGTCCACTCAGGAGAGAGGAGTTGAATCCCAGCAGACTGCTTGGCAGCACTTGACCTCTAATGGACTGAAATGTGGTAACATCTAAACCCAAGGGACCTGGTCCCCGTACTCCAGAGCTGGGAGGACACAAGACAGGCAGGGAACAGTTTTTGTGTAGACCTTTAGATTGGTAAGGGCGTTGGTGCTGAACTCACAGAGGGCCTGTCTGTCTGTCTGTTTGTCTGAAAGTACCATTCTGCCTGCTGAGAATCTGAAGAATGGGCAGTTGCGTACTGTAAATAGCAAGGGCTGCATCATGGAACTTGGTGATCTCTGGCAGAGTCAGCCTCATAATTCAGTGCAGTAAATCCCCCCATTCCTACCCTGCAAGCCCAGGGCCTTCACACTGGGCTGTATTCCCAATTCTTTTTAAGACACAGTTGCACTGAACTGTCTACGCAGGACTTGAACTTGTGATCCTCCAGATTCAGCCTCCCAGAGTGCAGTAGACCTTTTTGAAAACTTGCTGTTTGAGAATCCATGAGCTGGTGCCTTGGGGGAAATGAAAATGTGTAGGATTGCTCCCTTGTTCTGGTTAGAGGCTGACGTCTAGGAGGAGAAACTGCCAGCTAACAGTACTAGGTCCCAAGAATGTCTGATAGCTTCAGGGAACTTAGCCCAGGCCTGTTCTGGCCCATAGAAGGTGCTGGAATTTGGGGAAGGATTCACATGATTCCTTTAAATTTAGGGCTGAAAGAATCAGGATCCCTGACCCTTGGATCACGCCTCCAGATCTGCAAGAGAAAATCCACATTTTTGCCCAAAAATGCCTGTTCCTGACAGAGAGTCTGAAGCAGTTCACAGGTAAAAAATCTGAGGAGCCGAGGTCATGAGGGAAAATAGATTTTTACTCTCCATGTCTGTGGATGGCATGAGGGGTGTGTGTTGTCCAGCTCTGGTACATATTGGATACAACCGAGTATCTTCTTTTCTCTCCTTAGAAAAAATGCAATCGGATATGGAGAAAATTCAAGGTAAAATGCCCTCGTAACTGGGCTTCGCTGTTGGGTTTCCTGGGGAGGACGAAGATCTGTGTCTTGTCCCACTGTGCCCCGTGCACGTCCCAGCGATCAGCCCTGTTCCCTCAAGAGGCCCATGGGGGTTTCAGCCGGCCCTCTGGCTTCTAGTGGAGGGGGGCAAGAGGCTGTGGAAAGACCTAATCCAGGGTGCAGAATGGGCAGAAACGGTGTTGGCCACATGTGCTGGCGCCTGTGTGTGCGCAGGACTGACCAGGTCCCCACAGCGTGGACTGTGTGTCACAGGCGGAGGCCTCACACCTCAGTGCAGGGTCAGCATTGTCCTGCCACATCTGTGCAGTGAGAGGGAAACCACGACTCTTAGCACACAGAGGTCATAAGATTCGTTTCAGGTCAGAGCCAGATACATGAGTGTCTCCCAGGCCTCTAGGGGAGGCTTTTGCTGTCCCAATTCCCTGCTCCGAGGCCACCAGCACTCAGGAGCTGGCTGTGTCCCTGGGCCGTGCATCTCCTGGGTTTTGTGCCTGCCTGGGCCCCAGGCATTGCCTCTGGGACACCCATCCTCTGGGTTGCATGGACGTGCATAGTGAGTTCTGATGGGACTCTGCTAGTTGGCTGTCATTTGCCCCTCACGAGGCCCCTTGGGAACACACGTGGCACCACCTTGTGGGCCCCACAGTGGCAGTAGTGTCATCAGAATCAGCATCCTGCTACCCGGGGCTCGGGGTGGCACCAGCGTCAGCACTGTGGAGGAGGCAGGGTCTCTGGTAAGGACCCCGGCTCTCGGTGGCCAGCAAGTGACCCTTTGGTCACAGACTTCCAGAAACATCTGTGGCCTTCATAACACCTTGTTTCTTCTTGTTTCAGAGTTGAGAGAGGCACAGTTATACTCAGGTAGGTGGCGGGGAAAGGAGTATGAGCCTTGTGAACTTTGCCGGCAGTGTAACAGACTGGCAGCCCCGCCTTTGTGTGACCCACAGGTCACCCGTGCCAGGGTGGCACAGACAAGGGAGGATGAGATCAGGGCTCACAGCATGTGGCGAGGACACTGCTGCTTCCCAGGTGGAGGACCAGGCCCTGCGTGCCCCCAAGGTCACCCCAAGGGTGGAGAGCACCTGAGAGTCCCAACAAAGTGCCCTGTAGTGTGAACCCTGTCACCACAGCCACTGGTACAGCGTGCAGCCCCTTCATCAGGGGAGGCCACTGCGCATGGGTCACTCTGGTCCCTGCTGGGTGCCACCTGTGTTTCATCCTCACAATGAGAGGAACTGTGCTTGCATCCTGCACTGTGTAAGCCGACAGGCACAGCCTGGTCAAAGAGCACTGCCTCATGCTAGAGACCAAGGCACCACAGGGGACAGGGTCCTGCCCAAGTGGTTGCCATGGGCAGTGGGTTACCCGTGTGAGCGTGCAGCATGGGGGAGGAGCTGAGCTGTCAGCGCAGGAGCTCAGCATGTGCCCAGGGCCCCAGGTTGAATGTGTCCTGTGGACAGACTGTTAGACCAGGAACCAAAGGTCCTGAGATCCTTGGTCACCCTTACGCGCTCCTGGGGCTGGGGCTGGGGCTGGGCCATCTGTTTACTCGCTTAACCTGATGGGGTTTTGATTGCTGAGAGTAAAGGATGACTCACCCTCCTGAGCACATGTGAAGATGAGGGCTGTGTTGCAGAAAGGCACCACTGACTGTGGAGGTAGTGACTGAACACCAGGGGAGGTGACGCAGGGATACGGCTTTGGATTTAACAGCAAGAAGAGTAGAAGCTATTGTGGCATATGGCTGTCATCCGCACTCTATGAGAGGCCAAGTCTGGGAAACAACATCATCTTTTAAAAAGATAAATGTCGGGCTGGGGATTTAGCTCAGCGGCATAAGCGCCTGCCTTGTAAGCATGCAGTCGTAAGTTTGATCCCCGGTACCGATTAAAAAAAAAAATGGGGATGTAGCTCAGGGCCAATGCTCTAGGTTTAATCTCCAATAGAAAAAATGTTGTGGGCTGGTTAAGCAAAACCCGGGGCTTTAGAAGAGGGATAGCATGGGATATAGAGAGAGTAGGTCTCATTGAATAAGCAAACAGTGATTTGAAGGCTGGGCAGACCAGTGCAGGTGTAAGTCCCTCGCCCACAGGTCTAGATTCCCAGGTCTCTGAGTGCCGAGTTGTTTCCATTATTCCACAGCAGTTAATTTCAGCAGCAACATTGCTTCGGGGCTGTTGTAGCTTCGGCCTGCAGGATGTGAGCATTTAGCATTACCTGTGGATCTGCTAACGCAGATCACAGAGTGCGAGGCTGACCCAGCCCGTCTCAAATCACACTGGAACCTCTGAAGCTTTCATATTAAGGGATCGAGGGCAGGCAAGGAAACCATCTCATTGTATGATGGATACTGTGGCTCAGGAGGCAGAGGAAAGGGAACAGGGTAAGGTTTCCGTGCTTTCCTATGCTGTTAGTCACAGCAGTAACTCTGGGAGTGAGCCCCATGACCTAATGCAGCCCATAGTGAGGCTGGCCCCCTGGTCCTAGGCTGAGGCGGTGTCCTTGGCATCCCTGTACCTTGGCTGACCTCCCTCTGTCCTGCAGTGGACGTGACCCTGGACCCGGACACGGCCTACCCCAGCCTGATCCTGTCTGACAACCTACGGCAGGTGCGGTACAGTTACCTGCAACAGGACCTGCCTGACAACCCCGAGCGCTTCAACCTCTTCCCCTGTGTCCTGGGCTCCCCCTGTTTCATCGCCGGGCGCCACTACTGGGAGGTCGAGGTGGGGGACAAGGCCAAGTGGACCATCGGTGTCTGCGAAGACTCAGTGTGCCGGAAGGGTGGTGTGACCTCAGCCCCGCAGAATGGGTTCTGGGCCGTGTCGCTATGGTACGGGAAGGAGTACTGGGCACTCACCTCCCCAATGACGGCACTGCCGCTGCGGAGCCCGCTACAGCGTGTGGGCATCTTCCTGGACTATGATGCCGGGGAGGTGTCCTTCTACAACGTGACTGAGCGGTGCCACACCTTCACCTTCTCCCATGCCACCTTCTGCGGGCCAGTGCGGCCCTACTTCAGCTTGAGCTACTCAGGCGGGAAGAGCGCGGCACCTCTCGTCATCTGCCCCATGAGTGGCATCGACGGTTTTTCGGGCCATGTAGGGAGTCGTGGCCGCTCCATGGAGACCTCCCCGTGAGGGGCAGAACTCAGGCACATAGGCTGGCCGGCTGAGGAGTATCGCCTTGGCCCATCAGGACTGGATGTCCATGTGTCCCCGCCCTTGCCACGCCATTCGGGATGTCAGTGCTCCCTGGGGCCTGTCCTCTTCCTGTGCAGGTTGTGAGCTGTAATGAGAAGTATCACTGTTGTCCACAAATAAAACTGGACACCCACTGCCTTTCACACAGGGTTTTACACACGACTGGAGCAGATGCAGAGTGCGGAGGGCTCTGAGACTGCTTCCCCCGGCCCAGCGTGGGTCCTGGAGGGTGCTTGACACTTCTAGGCCAGGGCTGCTTCCTGAGAAGCTTTGAGGCCTTTCAGCATGGCTCCCTCTGCCTCGCTACCTCTATCCCGTACTTCCCATCTGCAAAGTTTTCTTAACACAGTAACAAGGCTGATGTTTTGGTTATGGTTGTTTCATAGGAGCAGTGAGAAGGACAGCATCTCCACCATGAGTGGATGTTCTCACCAGTGTCTGCCTCTGGTCCCAGAGGGCTTTGCCTGCTCCCCTCATGCTGATGGGCCATTGGATGCCAGCACTCTGGTCAGCCACAAGCCATCCCTGCAGAATCCCAGCCAGTGTCCAGGCATCTGTTGCTGCCTTCTCACTTTTTCTCCATTTCCTGTTGGGGACAGGGCCTGGCCTTCCTGATAGGTGTGCTTCCAAGGGTTGCTCGTCCCCAGGATTCCCTTAGTCCAGGTTCTCTCCAGAGAGCTGCCCCTGATGAGAAATGAAGCTGATGATGGATGTTTGTTTCCATCATTTCCTGGATCTTGGTGAGACTGGGGTCACAGACTGAGAGTGAACGGAACCCTGTGGTTGTTCCAGTGTGCCCCCTGGGTCTCATTCTGGTGTCTTCTTCCATCTAGGTGGTAAAACTCATTTTCTAAGAGTCCTGAGAAGATAATGTTGGACATCTCTGTGCCACAACTCTCATATTGCTTAAACCCATACTTTAACTGGGAGTGTGGTGTCAAGGTCTGTTTTCTTAAACTGGTAGTGGGATAATGGATCCAAAATGCTCCCCAGTGCAGAACTAGAACCTCAAGCCCTTGGGAGATCAGTCATGGGCTGAGGAGGAATGATCAGGCTGAGACAGCCCTTTTCCCAGAAATTGGGATCTTTGCTGCTGTTCAGTAAGAGTCCATGGCTCTGGACTTTTCCTGGTCCATGCATTGGGGTTCCATGGCCACCGCCCAAGAGTTGAGGATAACATCCTAATTTATTCAGCAGTCTTTAATAGAAATAATACAACCAAGGCCATCAGTGGGGAATCCGTAAGACTAGTTACCTTACTTTGTATATTCTGGTACATGAATGTGTAAACTAATGTATACATGCACATAAAGTGCTAAGGGGAAGCAGGGCTTGGCACACAGCAGGAAAGGCTCTACTCACTGTCATTGTTAAAGGCTCATAACCTTACAAAGCACTATTCCTTGATTGTACAGATAGACTGAAGCAGAGAGGGTTGGAGACCTCACAGGTGCTCAGCTAGGAAGCAGCATGCCAGGACTCAGACTGTGCTGGACACGTGATCACATCTCTAGTTCTGCCCACAGCTGTGTGGCCTCTGCTCTGCTTTGTGTGGCCAAGGGCTGAGCAGACAGCAGCCTGCTGGCCTTTGGTGCCTGTCCTCAACCCCTACAGGATGGCAAAGGGAGCATGTCAGAACCACATCCTACTGTCACTTAAGTCCACCTGGCAGGAGGCAGAGTAAAGGTCTGGGAGAGGACACCATCTGTGTGGCAGTGCCTGGAGGTACGCCCACAAGATGGACCCTGCTTGACCCCGCGGATGCCCACAGGCCATCTCACATCTGCTGTTCTGTTCCCTGCTAGTGGCTCAAAGCAGCAGAGATAAGTTTGTCACACCCATCAACGCTGCTTCCAATGTGAATGAGGGTAAATCTGATTAACAGTGCTCAACAGGAAATGTCCCAGACCTTTTATTTTGGGATCAAACTCAAGACCTCGTGCTTGCCAGGCAGGTGCTTGTGTTACCCGCATTATAATTCGAATAGGACCACGGTTCCCTATGGGGTGTGGAGCAGAAGAGAGGGAGGAGGGCACAGGTCAGTGTACCTTAGAGATTACTTCTGGGTGGGGTGGGGTAGCATTTAAGTAAGACTAGTGCAGCTTTCTCCTCACCATAGTCCAGCCTGTGTCCTTCAGAGTGCACTTTTTATCTTGCTTTTTTTCCTCTTTTACTCAACCCTATCTTGCTCTGCAGAGGTAGTTTTTCTCTTGCTCATCACTTTTTTTAAAATAAATTTTGCTGTTGCTTTTTAAAAATAGTCTTTTAAGAAGCCTACTTTGGAGCTAGGGATTTAGCTCAGTGGCACGGTGCCTGCCTGGCAATTGTGAGGTCCTGAAACCCATTGTGAATGGGGTTAAATGAACTTGTAAATAATTATAAGTTTATTCAAAGCAGTCTTTGAGCTAGCAATCAGATGCGGGCCCCTGAAGGAGCCGGGCTCGGCAGGATTCTTACCGCCCCTGTGCCTTCCTAGAGCAGCTCAAGTCGTCGGTTACACGCTCGGCTTTCACAGCTCCCCGATTCTTAGTCCTGTAGCCGCCACTGAGCGTGTGTGCACACGCATGCATCCGGAGGCCTTGCCTTCACTCTCCAGCAACGAAAAGCCAATCAATCGATCTAGCATCTTGTCGAACAGCGAAGGGGTTCGAGTGTGGGAGCTGCGTTTCCCCGGGTCTCGGCGGCTCCAGGCCCTCCGGCCCCTCGGGTGGCGGCGGTTTTCCTCAGGCTCCGGGTGGACTGGGCCGGGCCCACCACACGGTGAAGCCCGCAGGCCTGTGGTTCCGACGCCCCCAGCGCGGCCGCAGCTCGCCCGGTTCCAGAAAGGAGGCGTCTGGGACAACAGTGCCGCAGAGGAAGAAAGAATCGGGATGGGGAGTAAAACCGGCCAGGAACAAAAAGGAGCTGGTCTTTCCCCTAGCCCCAAACCCCTCCGCGAGGCAGAGTCCGCCCGGCTTCCCCTCGCCTGGCGCCCTTCCCCCGCCCGCGCAGCCGCTGTCCCGACCAGCACAGTCCCCGGCGGAGCCTTCGCAGCGCCCGCCAGTTCCCGGCAGCCCACACCTGGCCGCGGGCTCACTGTTGCCACGCCGCCCTAACGTCATCGTCTTGCGTCGCATAGACGCTCTCTGAGAACCCTCTTTAGAGTCAAATCAGCAAACAAATGAGGGGTGTCAGGATGGCCGAGTGGTCTAAGGCGCCAGACTCAAGCTCTGCTTCCCGCACGTGGGGGTTCTGGTCTCCGTATGGAGGCGTGGGTTCGAATCCCACTTCTGACACGATACGTTCATTTTCTTCCTCGTCCCCTTTTATGAACACAAAGGAAACAGCCTGCCGGGAACCCGGGGCCCGGCTCCCAAGCACTGACTTTTAAACTTTTGTCCTAATAACCGCCACACTGAAAAGACGGAAGCGGAAGCATCGCGATGCCGTTAAGAACCGCGAGATTTTGGGCAGAGCTGGGCAACCGCGGGGTCCCGGGCGCTGCTCCGGGGCTGCCTTCCCGCGGGGCGCCGTCACTACCGAGGACCAGCGCGCTGCGCCGGCTCCCCACCCTGCCGCCTGCGTCTTCGGGGTCCTCCGGCCGTGTCACTGTTCCAGTTACGGCAGTGGCAGATGGGCGGCGACGCGGGAGGCCAAGTCAGGAGGCCCTGGGTTCAAAGCCAGCCTCGGGGCTCGGCGAGCCCCTGTCTAAGCGTTGTAGAGTTGTGTGTCCCAGGGCTGGCAGGTAACTAGCTGGGAGGCTCTGGATTCAATCCGGAAAACAGTACAATAAATGATAGTCACTCCCACAGGATAACCCCCTCCCTTTTTTTTTCCCTCTCGTTAAAGACTTAGAATTTTTCCTGATGGAATTTTAGATGGAGGTGACTATTAACTTCAAAACTGAATACGACTCCACTGTCTAGCTGATACAGTCTCACATGCTTGGGTTTTACGGTTGATGTTGTTGAGCAGAAGTTAATAGAGGTATAAAGATCGTTGTTTTGGCCTGAACTCCCGCAGTAGGCCCCTGATGCCGGGACAGTGTGACATACTAATGGGCGCAGACTCAAGCCAGGACCTGCACAGCCCAATGGGTAGCTAACAGCGGGGCGGGGCAAGCCCCACCTGCCTTCCTCTTGTGTGTCCTTTATCAGCTCAAAACCTGGGGTAGATTTCTGCTTGCCTCTGCATGGAGGAACGTCAGTCACCTGACTTACCCTGTCTCCTCCAAGTAGGAGGACACCTACTCCTACCAACATAAGGGTAAACTGGCTTGTTTACTTTCTCTCACTGCTGAGACAAAATACCCAACACCCAAAATGAAGGAAAGAAAGGTTTATTTAGCTCACTGTTTGTGGAGGTTTCAGTCCATAATCAGCTGGCTGCAAGGCAGCATGGCACAGCACTGGGACAACACTTCAAGGCAGCAGCCAGAGCAAAAGAGGGCAGAGCAAGCGTCTTTTCCTCCCCATGTGGTACACAGGCCACCCTGCCCAGGGTTTTGTAGCAGTTGCCCTCCTCTTGCACAGGCTGAGGATGTTTACAAAGTAAGGATCCTGGCTCCCTGCTGAATCTCTCAGTTAAACTTCTAAATATCTCAAGTTGACACAATGTATCATGGGCCCTTTTCCTTCCATCCACGCCTTGTGACAAGGTCCATGGGTGGAGGAGAGCGCTTCTCCAGGAAAAGGACACCGCGTGTGGGAATTGGGCGCAAGGATCTTGGAATGTTTTGTACTGATAATTGTAATTTGTGTAGTTCACATGTGTATGTTTTTATGTAATGCTCAATATGGAGTCAAGGGTGGAGACTCCAGGGGAGTTGTTGGAGGCCCTCTAGATAACCCCTTTGTGAGGACTGGTTGTGGGGCTTTGCTTTCTGTGAATAATGTGAGAGAGTTTATGCGGGACCTTTGGGTGAAAGAGCTCATGGAGGAGGATTTACAAAATTCCTGTGAGACAACTGCCCTGAGACACTGGACAGGCAGGCAGAGACGGGCAACTAGGACACATATGTTACGCCACCAGCCGCCTAAGACAGGCACAGGACCAATTGCTGTCCTGCAGGCCCATGACGGGTAAGGCCTGGTTTCGTTCATATGAAGAGTCCTTGACCTAAGACAGGCGCTGTCCTCACAGGGACTGCCACTCCCATAAGTGATAAGGGAAACAATGTAGGGAGCGGCATGATAGTCTCACACATCTCTTCCTCCTGCAGGCATCCAGGTGCATCGGCTTACATTTCCCAAGCTAACTAAA